>JAPYYW010001152.1:0-33378 GCA_030522545.1 Cremastinae sp. A BG-2022a
CTAATGAGTAGAGATTAGCCAAAAGTCAATGCGCTCTGCATAATACACGCTCTATTCCGATGAATCGATTAGAGGCCTCATGTCTTTTTTAATATAGATAGGATTTGTATTTTTAATCATTTATTTAAAAAATACAAGCATTTCATTATAATTATTTTCATAATTTCATGAAATTTGGCGTTGTTTAGTTTTTCACAAAACATCAAAAAATTAATTGTTTCCAGCGTAAAAGCATACGAATAGATTCAATATATGCTGTATGTCAATAAACTCATTTTATTGAGAAATATTTCTAAAGATAAATCATCCATTCCTATCAACATTATTGTTATATACTATTTCATGTATGTGTTAATTGTATAATAAAATCGTAGTACGATGAATCAAAACGTGTACGAAATATTTGATGTCACTGCGAGCTTTTACCTGACATAAATTAGTATGACAATCCTATCAACTTTTCATCCATATCGTATACAGTCTCTCTGCTGTTTAAAAAAAATATAAATGTTTTTTTCGCCGTTAGCAACAAAACTGCCAACCGATGCGGTTCGTTGTGCGGTATACCAGATTATGTTAAATTCAATGAAATGATTGTAATAACTAGTAGAGACAACGAGAACTGGGGGGGAACACACATGCAGTGAGGTGCTCAACCGCGAGCTGTCAATGTATCGAGTCTTCTCTGCCTCGGTTTAATATTTACGACGTGCGCGTATTCACGTTAAAACCATATGGAGTCGGTCACACGTACGGTAAATGAATTTGATGGGGTGCAAGGATTTACTACACCTGTGAAACACAACGAAGTCGAATCGCTGTGTGCTGGAGGAATAACGAGCAGGGAGGAGAGGGAAAAGCGAATTACGGAGGAAGGCGTTGATCGATGTATCATCTCTATTATTTATCAGAGCAACGAGCAAAGAGTCGAGCCCACGGGCGTCCAAAATCGATCCTCGGCTCGATCCACGGATTTGTGAAAAATTCATTACACGTCAATCCCCGGGACTATGCGCGCCAGCTCTCGCTGATGTCTGGATTATATTCGATGCAACAAAAACTTTTCAAAAACCTCGGAATTTATTCGCCCTTTGTTTTTTCAGTGAATTTATTTAGACGGACAGTTTCTCAATTCCTCAGTTTTTCATCGTAACGCGAAAGCATGTTTTTCCATCCTTTTTTTTTACACGTAGCGCTGCACTCCGTACGAAATATGAATTTTAAATAAATTTCCTCGACGAGCGGCGCCCGGCCGGATTTCGTTTCATCCCCCCTCCTCCCGTGTGCGCGAGCAAATCGATAACGCGAAAATTGAAAACGTCGCGCTGCACCGCGCGAGTGTAAATTTTGTCTCGAGACATTAAGGCAGTAATTCCGTTGAAATCTCATCGAGGACGGACGTGCCGTGAATCGCAGCCGGATCGGGGAAAAGTTCGCGGCGATCCTCGAACGAGTTTTATTTCGGAAAGGAAAGTTGATGAAGCGGAGGAAAAAATGTAGAATAAAGGTAAACATTGTTCAACTTGAAACAATGAAAGTGCAAAAAGTAAGGGGGGAGAGAATGAAGGATGAGGGAAGCACGAGGGGGGGTGGGGAAAGGATAAAAAAGCAGCGCTCGCCCAAGTTCTTTAGAAATAGAGAGTAAATGCATAGAAACGTCGCGGAGTGGAACTTCGCGGAGGGACTTTTCCGATGCGAAAAACGAAGAGAGGATTCTCCTACGGAGCGCGCGCGTGGCACGAGTGAAGTACATTTAAATAGAGAGTGGAGCCCGCCGAGGAGGAGAGAACGAGCGATGGCGATGAAAGAGGACGCAGGAGAAGAATGAGGGGGATGAAAAGAGAGAGAGAAAACCAAGAGTGCAACGAAACGAGGAACTTCTGTATAACCGGGCGAGAGAGAAAGAAAGAGAGAGAGAGAGAGGGTGCACAATGATGCTTCCGGTCAGCAAGTATCACAATGGCCGCGAAGCTCGGTCCATCCGGAAGCGAGGAGAGTAGTCCGAACCGCAGAATCCATCCTGCTTTCTCCTCGGGAATCCTATGCTGCGCGTTACTCTATGTACGTGTACGGATATTCTGTACAGGTATTCTCGGAGAAAGAGAGAGAATGCCCCGTTGCTCCTTTCTCCGGTGATAATTTAACCCTGCTTTGCATATAAAAAGCAACAATGGCTCACTCCATCCTTGCTATTTTAGCCTGGCATGGGAAAAGGCGAGCCTGCCTCTCTCGTCGAGGGCCAGCGCGCCATTCGCGCTTCTCTCTCTCTTTCTCTCTGCGCTCTGTCCCCAACCTCTGGCTACTCTGAGTGAAAACTTGATTTGTCGTTTCTGCTAGAAGCGCAGGAAAAACCCCAGGAGTATTTCTCCGCGTTCTTCTTTTCGCTCCTGGTTTTTCTCCTCTCATCCTTTTCTCCCTTTTTTTCCACCAGCCCTGAAATAAGCTTCGTTCATGCGCACCTATTTTCAGACTATTTTAGGTTCTTCTCGAATCTCTTCCACTCGGGTCTCCTCTCGCGCCACATTTTTCTCCTTGTTTTCATTCTTTTCCGGGATTATATAATTTTTTTGCGTGATTATATAGTTTATATAAAAATAGAAATAACTTTTATTTTCTTTATCTGGATTATCAAACTATTATTAAAAGTCATTTCGCTCTGACGAATGATATTCAAGTTTGGAAAAAATGTTCTTGGCGTAGGCGCCGTATAATCGGATTTTCAAAAAATTGCATCTTTTGCTTTTCCATTTGAAAGTTACATGTGCGGAGCAAGGGTAAAAGGAGGGAGCGACCGAAGATTGCCACTCGGTCTGAGCCTCGAGTCTTCGAATTGCTGGTATGCACCTGGCAGTAAATGAGGACTGCGAAAAGGGGAAAGAGGAGACCTCAAAACTACGGGAATACCCCGGAGGGCGAGAAACGAGGATAAAATTTAAATCAGTTTTCCTCTCTCGCGGCGACGGTTCTTTCGGTCCCGTGCTTGCGCTCGTACATCTTACAAATGCGAGAACTCGACCTGGATATAAAATATTTTCTTATTCCAGAGAATATAGCGACGTCTCCCAAGTATAATCGTCCTCCCGCTTCTTCCACTTTTTCCCTCCCTCATATTTCGTTCGCCCATTTATAACTCTCATTCGAACGAATTCACGTTCGTTTGAAACTTGGCCAAGCTATACAACCATGAATTTATGTCCCCGAAAATGACGAACTAATAACGATAAATCACAGAGTGTCCTTAATATTTAAACGATGATTGAGAATGAAAAAAAAATCCATTCTCAGCATAATGATGATCGAGAAATTTCCGATCGAATAGGCTCTTAAAATCGAAAAAAATAAAATTCGAAAAATTTTGCAAATTTTTGAAGGGGTATGATTTTTAATGCTTATATATTTGATCGGAAATGAGATCCTTTATGAAATAGTATATTTACTGCGCGGAATTTTCTCATCAGAATTTTCATCAGCGGCGCGTATTAAAATAATTGTCAATTTATTATCTTCACACATTTTGTTTTACTGCACTATATATACATATACACAAATTAATTGATGACAATAAAAGTTTATAGTTTTCTTACGCATGTGTGGATGGTATTAATAAAACAAATTTCAGACTAATGAACCTGTTAGGATAAATTTCGACAATAACATCTTTTATAAAACACGTTATTTTCCCAGTAATTATTTGAAAAATGATAAATTTCTTACGAAATTCATCTCAGTTATAATAATGCTCGTTTTTATACGTGTATTAGAATGAACAATTTCAGTACATGAAGTATAAGTATAGAAGTTCTTTATAAATGAAAATGTTTTCATAATAAACTGTTAAAAATTCATTTTTTTAGGAAAATAATTTCGAAGCTTGTCCATCCGAATAATGGAGCTCGGAGATGAAAAAGCTTTGGGGAGATTCGCTTTTACCGTGTCAACGAGCCCCGGAATATTTTTCTATTCGCGTTTGTGCTTGGAAAAGCGCGTGGAAAATTGCAAAAAAAAAAGGTAAAGCGAGAGAAAAGGAAGGTGGGAGAATCGTGAATTGGGCGCTTGAAACCGGTAACACTGGGGTGAGAAATTGAAATGCGCCGAGAATTTTCGCTTTTTCGCCTATTGGTCGAGGCCGTCATGACAGATACGTTTCACGAGGGCCCATGTGTGTGACTTTTCACGTTTAAATTCGAGTTGTCCCAAGTTAAAAATAAACAAAAGGGAAACATGTTATGCGAGAAAAAAAATTTGTAATTTACCTTATGTTTCAAAGCATTCTCTTTTGTTGTCTCATGTTTACTTTCCCCGTTTGATAATAAGTGCATCGTGTCTGTATGAATTTCATACACACGGTAAAATGCCAGTTGGAAGTCACTTTGATAAACAGGAATGAAAAATATCCTCCCGCGTTTCCATCGTCATTGTGTTATTATTTTCTCATAAAGAATCAACGTAAAATCATACTGTAAAATCGAAAACATCGCACGAAAGGCTAGAACAGTAATTTTCGACAAAAAATTCTAATGACGACGTTATGAGATTATCGGAAGTTCTCGATAAATATTTATCTTTAATCGAGCTCCCCATCATGGTCAATTATGCATAGCGATTGCGGAAGTAGAATGAATTTGAATGACTCTCGCTGTCTCGTTATAATGATGTTTTTGCAGTCGTAGAATAATCGAGCGTTCATAAATGGGGAGAGAGAAGGGTTGGCGAATTTGGAGCAATAGACCCCGGCGATAAAGGATTGAAATTTGGTATCGCCCGGTGGTTTTGCAGGAACGAGAAAGTTTTGCCAGGCTCGCACACACACTCACTATTCCGGAGCTTACATCTGGGTAGGGGCGAACGAGGCAGCTTCTCCGCTCCCATCAATCCCAATTTAACATTAGCAGCCATCAGGTGTATATACATGGACGAGTTGCACATTCGTGTGCAAGTAACCGGGTGTATACGAGAGGGAAGCCTGTTAGGGATATGGCTTGTACCAGAAGCGAGACTCCATGGGGTTCATCGCTGGGCGCGCGAGTGAGATCGAGAGAAGCCAGGTAATCATGAATTAGCATGATAATGGGACCGCGTGGATCACGTTCCGCTTGAGATAAGCAGCGATTTATGAGAAGGGAATGGGAGCAGGAAGCGTCCTCTGCGCCTTATCACAGACTCATTCTCCATTTTCATCTCTCCCGCGCCTTGTTTCCCAATTTTTTTCCCCCCAAGATCGACGTCACGTGTACGTTGGATCAAAAACGATTGAGAATCCGTGACACGTCGCTCGGCAGGCGTGTCAAGTGAAATTTCAACGAAAATTTGACCTTTTTTTTTCCTCTCGATGGAACAAAAGATATACGGCATCGCGTCGGATCGTCATGCACTCGTTTCTGGGGCCAATTTCTCAAGAGAACCCGAACAAACGGATTCCTTCGGCTCCGGTAAGAGATTATACATTCAGATTCGCGATATATGAATGGGTAATGCACCGATGCCGAGGATAAGACGTTTTATCTCAGCTTTCTTCCCTGGCAGAGACTATATCCGATAAGATATCGCTTTTGATAGATTAGCCACGTGGCTTTCAGTCTTTCCCTCAGCTTCATCCTGCCTAACGCGATAGCTCGTCGCTCCTACCTCTCCACGCTTGCCAATCTCTTTCCATCCACCGAGAGATATTTCAACTCGGCGAGGTGCTCTCGCCGTTATAAAGACGAAAGGCAAGCTCGTCACGTTTCTGGTAATGAGCGCAGTCATCCAATCCCTGGAGCGCCGAGAGATGGAAACGGGCTTGCATCCGAAGCATTAACAAATGGAGAAACGTATACGCGCGCCTCCGTGTACATCTATATCAAAGGACGTAGCACATCTAGGAATCTCGCTTACGCTTATATATATAAAGATATACACGTACAAATGCATCTGTATGTACATGCGTATGTATGAAGTTTCAGGAAGCGGATCGTTAGCATAATCAAACAGGAATCGAATAACCCGCAGCCATTATGGGTTTCGGGTATGCAACGCGTATATTCTGATAACGCACGTGAAAGGAATAAAGCAGCAGGGGACGAAAATAAAAATGAAAGAGTACAGAAGGATGAGAGAATAAATATATATGTGTTCAGCGAAAAAAAAAGGAATGAGAGGGAAAAAAATGTTCGACGGGCGATGGACAGAATCGATAAATTAAGTGAGTGGGAGCTAGAGCATCAGGCTGTAAAGCGAGATGGGGGATATGGATTTTCCTCTCAAGAGCGAGGATGATTTCCAATCGTCTCGGTACGCCGGGAATGTGGGCCTTTAATCCCATGGAAGAGAATAGCGGCCAGGAGGCAAAGAGGCCTTAATAATAGGGCTATAAAACACGAGGCTCGGTAATAATTGGCACATTGTAATCTCCGGACATGGCGGCCACCGCGATCGGGATATCCAACGGGGAGACTCTGGCATACGAGCCCGAATACCGGGCGATGTACGCGCCGGCAGCTAATCGTTCGTAATCAATCGCCTGATTGCTGTAGCGCGATGAGCTTCGCGTTTATTCCCTATCGTTATTGTATACGTTCTGATGCGCGAGTGTGCGTATACAAGCTCAACTTCGGCAATGTGCTCGCTCAACGCTTGTGCAAACGTTCCACGTCGAATCCAGTTACGCGATGATGCAACGAGCAAATTACCCAAACCGCTAATGAACTGCAGTCGTTCCTGACTTCGATGATATCCCGCGCTTAATACTCGACTATCACCGGGCACCCAACGTCATCCCTCGATTTCTTCCTCTATATCACGACGGTAAAACGATTTTTTCAAAACTTGTTCATTGCTGCATTGCGTAACTTTGGTTTTTTGGGGTCGCCTTGCATAGTACTGAATTTTTTTTTGCATTTCATATTGAAGTATATTCAGTGAAGTATCGGGTTTTGTATTGACTATGCTGGAAATAACCCACTTGGTCACTTGACAGTGACTGTGTTCTCGATCACACGTTTCTAAATTTTTTATATTTTCAATGAATTTGTATATACACGGTTCATTAAAAAAATACCTGGGACTAATTTTAGGGATTAAGGTGGTAGTCGCGTGACAGTTTATTCAAAAGTTTGGCTGTACGTGTTAACTAAATGTTGAATCATCAACTGAATTTTTTTGACACAGAATTTTTTCAAAATTTATACTCATCTTCTTTAACATCATATTAACATGTGTGGTAAATTTAAAGAAGCTTCACCACGTGGTTATCGAGATATTTATTTTTTAAAATTGTCACTTTTAGTATGGGTTATTACGAGAGATCAAAAAATATGATGACTTTCGACAATTAATATGTCGATTATTAGATGGTGAAGCTTCATAAAATTTGGCATACATTTCGACATGACTTCAAAGAAAAGATTTGTACAAATTTTTAAGAAATTCTGTCGATTTTACGCAACTCCTGTCTTAATGTGAAAGAGAACTCGACAGCGAGAACATAATATATTTTAATTCTTTCTCCGCATGATAGTACAGGCGAATCGTGCAAAAGAGGCACCAGCATTTTATACCTAAATATACGAAAAACTGAGATTTCTATGTATTCTACATTCAATTTTTTGTTTCTTTAATAAAGTATATAAATAGTTTATTTATTAAAAAAAGAAGACTCTACATCAACTCTCACAGCAATCAAATTCTACAGTCTATTGTTCTTTAATGTGCTCCTCAACTCACTTCTTCATAAAAATAAATATATGGGACATCATTGTATATTGCTAGGACGATACAATCACAATATTATTTAGTTTTCATATAATTATTTCGGTCACCTGTAATTATTCTTGATTTTGCAATAACTTCTTTACATTATTATGTATTATGTTATTAGTTTTTTTTTAATAACGAGTTACAACGCGGCTGCTTTTTCCTTTTCGACATGTTTAATTTAATATTTTGCGATTATTCTAGACGCATATTTCATATAACCTCGCATAATACGCTCTATTCTAATTATAATTGATTACAAGCTTTATGTCTTTTTTAAAATAAGATATTTGATCGCAAAATTTCGTGTGGATAACAAAAGTGTTATATTGATATGGGACGAAATCTAAGAATTAATATTGAAAAATTGAAAAAAAAATGACTTTTCGATCAGTTTATTGAATTTTTCAATATGAATTTTTAGATTGCGTCCCGAATAATTATGATTGTCGTTATTTACGGGAAATTTCCGATCGAAGAAGTTCTTAATATCGAAAAAAAATTTTCAATTTAGTGTCACACTGGGTCTCGTAGACCCATGAAAATTTCAATTTGCGATGTCTTACCTTGTTTCTTGATGAAATCAGCTTTGTGAAGGGTGATTCACAGAGACGATGAGAATCTCTCTAATTTTCTGCTCAATATGTTCCATGGGCCTCGCACTTCACTTCACTTCACTTCACCACACCACACAAAACTCACAATTTTTTGTATTTTTTTTAATCGAGTTAAAAAATGGACCATCGAATATATATGGGTAAATGAAAGTATATAGGACTAATAATTTATAATGAAACATATCTAATTATTCGAAGCAAAACCATTATTTAAAAACTGTTCATTCAAATTTAAAAGACTGCATACGTTCAATGTAACGCAATTTATTTGCATCAATTGGACAGCACTTTCACCCATATCGACATTTTTTCAAAGTATTTTGAAACGATATTATAAATGTGAAACACGAAACTATTCACTTTTCGTATGATTGAAAACAGTGATGGACAGAGCTCGATAATTTTCTGAGAAATGAAATTTTTTTAATAATCTTTATTGCCTCATTGACGATATAAGCATCAACCAATGAAATATATTCATTTCTTAAAAAAGTATTGAACTCTGTCCATCCCTGATTGAAAATAACTGGAACTGATACTCGATTGAACTTGTCGAATTTATATGAAATGTTTTTCGGTAATAAACTCGGTAATAAACGGTAATAAACTACCTTGCAAAACCCGGCACGTCTTACCCCGACACTTTGTATCGGCCTACTGATTCAAATTTAGTCGAAAATCCGAGCCATTAAGGCCGTGTTCGGGTTTTTCCCTCGATCTCGACGAATAATCATCATAAATAAACATTAGTCGAGGTATTCTCGGAAATTTGAAATTTTTTTTGCTCGTTACGCTCGACGAATTTTCTCTCTTTTATTTTCAATGTTTACGATCCCCGAACTATTCAGGTATATTTGTCCAGGTATATTGGACATATAAATAGTAGAAAATTGTGCTGCAAGTTTTTTTTCATTATTACATGTATAAGTTAAGTTATAATAAAAGTGAGCTGAGAAAATTTAACGTGTTCAAGGTCCTCCAGCCTGATTTTTCGAGAATCAAAAATAAGAAAATCTTAAATTTTCGTGTCCTTGAAGATATGGACTTCATGTCTTTTTTAATATAGGATTTTTTTTGTGACCTTTTATATCAGTCGTCGTATGCTATTTTCAATATTAAAAAAAATCGAACAAAACATTGATGGTAAATAAAGTCTAAAATATAAATATTTTATTGAAAATTCACTACGTATCGTTTTATTATAGCTTCATCGTCATTATAATTAGCTTCGATACGTTTAGAAAGTTATTTAATTTATATCAACTTACATAAAATATTCTTCAATAATGACTTTCTAACTATCCTTTTTAATGATTACATATGTAGATGAGTAATATAATTTATAGAATGTTTAATCTCATCTCTTCATACATATCTGCTTAATTGTTGATATTTTATTCATTCGATAAAAGAAATATCTCAAACACGTCATTAAAGACCTACAATTAAAAAGTATTTTTTTCACTGTATAGTTTTCATAACCATACAACTTATTTCAAAATGTAAACATTTTTATTGCAAAACACACATGTCATAGCAAGGCGAATACTCGAAATGAAAAGAAAAATGTGTAACTTGTATATATCTTGTGATCGATGAATTTTCATTTCCTGACTTAATCCTACGCTGTTCTCGGATGTTGAGATGCGGGACGCTCAGGAATTGGATTCGAGATTTTCGCAGAGATACGCCCACGGCAAGTGGATACGTTTGCGCGCGTATATAAATTAAGGATGACGCACGGTACCGAGGAGACTTGGCTAATCGCGATCGGTGGTCTGTAAATTACAGCGAAATGGCAACTGCATAGCGCGATACAAGCCCGAGTGCATTGTACATTCTCGGCAACGACGATATACACAGATTACCCGTAACTACGACCGATATACTCGTTGGAAAAGGCTCGTACGAGTTCGACGCGTATGAATTTACGATCGTTGATCAACATCGCTAGCTAGTTTCGTTTTGATCTTCATTACGGTGGGCAATTACTGATCCGGCTAAGGCAAATATTCGGCAACGGTTAAAATATGCGAAATGCAATCAAAAATTTTAATCATAAACGTCGCGCGAGGGCGGACGAGGGTGCGCGAGGAATGAGGGTGAAAATAAAAGAAGAAAAAAAAGGGAGGGCCGTTAAAAGAGTCACGAGAGCACATTGATATAATCTCAAACAGGCCATATTAGAGCAATAAAACAGCGAGCCTCACACCTCGCTTCGACATAGCAGTTTTATTTAATCGCTTTATTAACTTAATAAACGCATCGATATTACATCGTTATGGCGAAGATTTATGTACTGCACAACGAGTGCTTTTGATGAGAGAGTTACCGGGAAAATTTCTGATCGTTCGGCGTTCCCTATATTTTTATTTCCCTTCCCCGAGAGTTCCATGCGTCCAACCCTTCCGATTTTTTAATTGCCACGCTGGGGGAAATCACTGGTCATAATCCTCTCGGATCGGGCAAATAAAAACTTGATATTCTTTAATTGGATTGTGAAACGCATGTGCGGAGAGGCTCGGACGAGGAAGAGATAGGGAGGAAAAAGGAATAAACTGCGACAAGAATGACAAGGCTTTGCCTCGATTTATCTCATTATTAGAGAGCAGCCTCTCGCGATTCTCTCACTTTTTTTCTCTCTCTCTTCCTATCATTATTTTACTCCCATTGTAATTAAATCTCCGTCTGATGCTTTTATTATTGTGAAGTAATTCGACGTGTGTGATCGACATTCAAAACATCAGCTAACCTTGTTAGTTACGCAATTAAAATTATTCATCAACGATTTCCTATTATTTATTTCATATATTTATCGAACTCTTAACTTTCGAATGACACGACATTCGTTTAAATTAGAGTTAATTTATTTTTCGAGTAACGAGGAAATTTTCAGCTCCGACAAATCACTCTTATATATCCCCGGTAAAATGAATTTCACTTGACCCGAATAAATTTAGTTAAAAGATTATGTCCCCAGAAGTGTTTTCAAGAGTTGCGAGTGGCTTTCTCGTAGATCGAGAGTCTTTACAAAATTTACGACATTATTGTGGTTTTTTCTTCTTATGCCAGACTGGAGGGGTGGGGATGGGGGGTAGAGATAGGGGGGTAATGCTTGACGATACTCGTGTCTGACTGAGGCTCAACCGTGCTCAAATTCCTCTAAAAGCCATCTCGTGGAAATCCTTTTAATTTAAAGCTGCAGCATTTGCCACGACGAGCGCTTAATCACTCCTGCCTCACCGAGGGTGAGACCAGGAAGAAGAGCACGAAAAAAGAAAGTAAAGAGAGAGTAAGAGAGAGAGAGAGAGATAGAAAAAAAATAAGCGGAACGGGAAAGAGGAACGCGAAGTTAACGGCGATAAGGAGGGAAGGAACGAAGAGCGAGCAAGAGAGCAGAGTGTTCTTAAGCCTTGACAGCAGTATAAACAAAAATGGCGTCATTATTCAATTAGCAAAGTGAGCCAAATAAAAGAGAGAAGGAGGATGAGAGGGAAAAAGTGGAGAAAGAGCGCGAAGTGTGCAGGAGGAATCCTCGAGGGAGGAGAAGGCTTGCCTTGTGATTCAAACGGCGTGGCAAAACAGCGAGGAAAGCCACGAGAAAAGAGAAAAGGAGAGAGACAGAAAGATAGAGGAGCTTTCCACTGAGGTGTGCTGATGGGGTCTCGTGTTATTCACGAAAAGAGCCCACGCTGCAGCAGCAGCGCGAGAGCAACCTTGTGCCGCAAAAGAGTCATAAAAATAAATATACAGATGCCCTCGCCCACTTTTCCGAGGAAGCGAGCCTGAGAAGGAGAAAACGGGAGAGAAAACGAGGAAAATAAAATGAGGGAGGAGAGGGTAAAGGCGAACGAAGAGTCTCGTGTAGTTTGTTTGCGAAACATTTGGTATATAAACGTGAGACAGTGGCTTTGGAGAACTCACTCTCCCTCACTCACTCTCTCTCTCTCTTTCTCAACCCTTAACAATTTTACTCTCGGAGCACGGGAGTAGTCCGTACAGAACGAGCGTAGAATTCATCCGCGTTTTCATCGTCGGAGGCTGCGCGGCTCTCATCCGCGCCCCCACGTCGGCCTGTTCACTAATTACCCCGATTTAGGGTAATGTTGTTTTTACTCGGGAGGGCATCTGTATCCATGCTCCACTATTTAATGTACCGGAGTAAGAGGGAAGAACACAGAGAGGGCGGCCTCGCTCCAACTTCAACCTCTGCCTTAGCCTTTTTTTCGCTTCGGTCCCGCTTTTCATTTTTTTTTGTCTCCTTTTTTTATATTACAGTTTTGCTCTTCCTTTTTTCGGGTTACG
Source organism: Cremastinae sp. A BG-2022a (assembly GCA_030522545.1). NCBI lineage: Eukaryota > Metazoa > Arthropoda > Insecta > Hymenoptera > Ichneumonidae > Cremastinae sp. A BG-2022a. The sequence continues at coordinate 12,654 of JAPYYW010001152.1, forward strand.
TATATCTCTATACATTTATTTTCGTTAGATATCCTGTGTGTATTTACATTGTAGACGAGCCTCCTCGCCGATAGCCTGTCCGGGAGAGGAAGCAGCTGTTGTTTTTAATTTGGCTACGAAAGTCAGTCCCGTGCAAGTTTTATTCGCCTCTCCTCTTTCGCCCATTCTTTTATTTCTGCTAAATGGCGAATGGCCACGCTGGACGCGAACATTTTTCTAAATTTAGCGAGAGCTACACAGCGGGAAACGTCGGACGAGCTTTTTCCCGAAAAATATAAAACATATCCAGAAACTTGTAATACCGATTTATTATTATTCGCATTACCGTTCGGAGCTACCGCTTTTTTCGAAACCAAATCCCGGCTGTTGTCCGGGCTGCGTGAATGTTGAATGAGAATTCATATTACATTTTTTTCTCTCGATGAGAAAACGAGCGACGAAAAGTTTTTAAAAAATATTTTCACGAGGAAATATGTGTTGGTTTTGTTTGCGAAGGTTTACTTCGGTTGTTTTTTTTATCGTTGCATATCGTGGATTTTTTTTTTGATATCGCGCGGGGAAAGCTGTCGGGAAGGAAGCGAAGAAGCGACGTCGTTTAACCCCGCGAGAGTGTCTAGCCATTCATTAGGCCTCTTTGCTCTTGACACAAGAGGCCGCGAAGCGCGACCACCGGCGTCATTGCATACTGTGCTCCCACTCTAATGGCATCAGCCCCCTTTGTCGCTCCCATTTTACAGTCAGCCCGCCGTTTCCTCTCTTCTCTGTATTTTCCCTCTGTGTACTTTTTCACACCGTCGTTTCTCTCTTTCTCGCTCGCCCCTCTCATTCGTCCCCCCCTCCCACCGCATCTATCGCGCTTTTTTCGCCTCGCAGCTGCAAACAATGTGGGCAAACACGTGTGACAAGTTTTCAGATAGGTGCATACGCGATGACTCGCTTCTATTCACTCGATACGAAACATTTTTCGGCGAGCTAAAACTTTCGCCGAAAAACAAAATATATTCTCCGGTTGTTTTTCGTTTTTTTTCTTTCTTTCTTATCTCACTAAAATTTCGACGAGCAAACTTTGTCTTTTATCAGCCGGGCGATTATTAATTTAAATTCATTCGGTCTCAAATATTTGGTTTAATAATCGCAGTTGCATGTCAGTGTAATATTTGGCGTGTAAAGTAAAGCAATTTTCATCTTAGCGCGCGCACGCGGCGCGGGTAATCAATTTACGAAATTGATGTATGAACAGTATAAATTTTGAAGAGACTCATTACCCGGGAAAAAAAGGGTTGAAAAAATAATAATAATTTAACGAAGGATACGAAGAGGCTGCGACTGGAGCTCCGGTATGCTCTTTGCCGCCTCGGGAATTTTCATTGTTCCCGAGCAAATTGTTTGACGGTTCTAATTAAAAGCGTTCATATCTCAATATACATTTCGCTGTCGCTCCGGAACAAATATATAATACAAGAAAAAATTATTACAGGGACAGGAGGAAAGAATGAACGAGAGGAAAAATTTTTGCGTTTTATTCTTGACTGCTCGACATCGAAAAAAAAAATGATTTTAAAATCAGTCTGTCAGTTTTAAAGCCTAACAAAGGCGAAACACGATTTAGAGTGCTATGCGAGCTCTCTGTGCGTATAGGATTTTTGGTTTAGTAAAAAATTCCAGAGTTGAATTCTCGCGTTCGTTTCGGGTGGACAAAAAACCTCGAACCTGATGCAAACGGTGCGTTGATTTCGGCAACGTTCGTCACCTCGGTTATCGTCCAATCAACTTGAGGGCACTCAATCATTCTCTTTCACGAGACTAAAAACACTTCGATCCTTGTTAACTCGACGATGACAAGCCTCTTTTTTCTAAAGAAATTTATCGAAAGAGTGGGCGCATCGATCGATCTTAAATATTTTTTACTGTCGCTCGGCGTCTCGTTAAACTCCGAGATAATTACTTCGATGATTTTCTAATCTTTCCCGTACGAGTTCATAAAATTTTATGTGCCATCGGGACTGTGAAATCCGCAGCTATCGTCATTTTCTTTCCTCAACCTCCTTCGTGTCGCTCGTAATTACACGATGATGAAAAAAAATATGAAAGACGTGAACGAAACGATCGCGCGACTGCACGAAATACGTACGGGCGTGCGAGGAGAGGAAAAAGGAGGGGGAGGGAAAACGGACGGTCAGGAACCGACGCGATGTGGGTCTCTGGACAAAAAAAGAGGTCCAATGCTTCCGTGATTGCTATCGTCGGTCAGGGCGTCATAAAGTCAGATACGGAACACGATAATTTCGATATAAACCCGAAAAACCGCTCACCAATTTTTCTCCGAGAAAAAGAAAAAAAAACCCCTTCAACGACTGGTGAAAAGCAACTTGTAAAATTGAAACTCGGTGAAAACGGTTCAGCAGAAAAAAATCCATAGAGCAATATTATTTCATGTCAAACGGAGCACGAAATATCGGAGGAAAAGAAAAGTATAACGTTCGATGCGTGTTTCGAAGGCTATGAAGAAATTATTCCGGTTCGATTTTAGCCCGAGGAAAATTATTGATCGATGGATCAGCGAGGGACGAGAAGAGAGCTTTCTTTTGGAGAATCTTAAATTCACGAAACCCAGAAGATTCATTTGACGGGAGTAAAAGAGAAAAAGAGAGAGAGAGAGAGAGAGATAGGCGAACGCGCATTTCTAATACGTCTGCTCCGTTGGCCTCGGCACATCTGTCGTCTCTCTCTTTCTTTCTCTCTCCGCGTCGGGAGCCGCGGAGCTGGTCCGGGACTTTATCAGTCCCTCTCTCTCTCTCGAGCCTAGCCGGAGGCTCTCCTCTCTTTTTGCCCAGTCCGCACACACTGGGATCAATAATGCACCAACCACTCCGCTCTCTCTCTCTCTCTCTCGCTCGCTCTTTCGTTCTCCTCTTCTTCTCTTTCCTCTTGAAAAGCGTACTCCCAGCTACGGGGGAGGCGGGGAGGAACATCCCCCGCTACCGGTATTCTGCGCTGCCTCTGGCCAACCTTCCCGCAGCGACTCCACCAGAGGCTCAAACCTCCCTCTGCCCCTCGCGAAAACTCGCCCGGTAAGCGTAGATTTCTGTTCAAAACTTTTCCACTTTTAGATTTTTATTCTGCACATTTTTTTTTTACTAAAAAGAATATACGTTCTACTTATCTTTTTCTATTTATTTTGTTAGAATATTTTTTTTATATTTCAATTTTTCTTCTCATCTCTGCGCTTTTCTTCTCGTTTTTTTTTTTGTATTTTTTGTCATCTCCTTACTTTTTTTCAGAGACGCCACATTTTTTATTCCACAATATACGCTGTTATCGCTTTCTACTTTTGCCGTTAGTCGACCTCTGGCGGGTCGGGATTTGAAGAAAATGGACTACGGATTTGAGCGGACTCCCGAGCGCGATCCCGGTCATACCGGGAAATTTGGCTCTTCTCTGAGAACATTTCGAATGAGGAATATCAGAGGCTTCTGTCTCGCGGAGATACGGGATCATCGAACGTTCTATCGGCCAACACTTTGATCCAGGATATATAAAAAATATATTCGAGAAAAGAAGACCAGATTCGATTCTCCCCTGATGCGTATTTTATTTTATTTTTTTGAAACTTTTCAATCATCCAAAATAATGATTTGGTTCTTCAATATTTGTTTTGGAAAAAAATGTAATCCTAGCGTTTTTTCATTTCAAAAAAACAGATGCTTCTCATACTAATGAAATTGTTACGAAAGAGGAAACTTTTTCTCTCAGAGACTGTGTATGCTCATTAATTTTTTTCTCCCTTTCATTTTTTTTTATCATATCATATGATTTCGTGCAGGGCACAAAGTCACAGAAATATCTCACGTATAACATCACCATACAGCACACGTTACAATAGAAATTATAGTCCAATATTTGCATTTAACCATTTTTCACGGGAAGCCAGGTAAAACGCCACCGAGAGAAAGAAAATAAGATAGAGCGAAAAAACTCGGTCCTATCAGAATGAACTGTATAAAGTTCAAATGCAAATATCCTCACATATACATGCATCCGGAAAATGAACTAAGGCCGCTGAAATCGAAAAAGGAATGAATTTTTATGGAGATTACGAGCAACCTGAAATTTTCCTTTCACATTAAATTTTTTTCTCTTCGATCAGTTATAGCAATGACCCAGTGATGCTTTTAAATTTGCATCAATATATAGTCAATTAAATGCTTAAAAATGAATAGGGAGAGGAACGCATATATTATTCCTAGAAACCAAAGAATTTTTATTTTCAATCTGTAAAAAAGATTTTGAACAATTTTAATAAATTCAGAGATAAAAAAAAAATATATGTTTTATGAAAGTTTTAACGACGAATGAAAAGCAATTACGAATTTGTCCAAGTTTCAATAGGACATGTCGAAATGGTCGGAAAGGGACGAGAGCGCTCTCGTTCGACCGACAGTGCGCCAAAGTTTTATCAATATAAGGCTTTCCCGAAATAGGCAACGGAACGACGTTGAACGACCGAGAACTTGATATCGACTAAACTGAAATCCGAGTGGTGTACGCGCGGTCGAGGTGTCTGTGTACTCGTCTCGGTCTTCGCCCAACGCCATCGACGCCATTCCGAGAGTTACGTTCCGTATACTCGTGGATAGGTCGATGCTCTTGGGAATCGGTTGGAACTTGGACTCACAGTCCAACACTGCGCTACAATTACGCATTTCGTCGGAGCGTTATCCCAATACCAAATTCCAAAGTAAATCCTCCCTCGATGTAAAAAAAAAAGAAAAAACACTCACCTTTGCGTATTTTTGTCACTTTTTCGCCTCAGAAAAAATTCAACGGATAACGGATTGTTTTTTACTCACCTGAAACAAAAAAAAATATATTTTTTTAAAACAAATGTTACTAAATATTAGGTAATTTTTTATAAGAATTTCATATGCAGATACAGACGGATTTTATAGACTAAAAGCTCGGTGTCGAGTTATTATATAGAGTAAATGCGAAGAGGCGGAAAAACAAGAGATGAAAAAAAAAATAAAAATAGAGGATAAAAATGGGCAGAGCCGTGGGAGGTTTTGGATTCTGCTTGTATTTCGAAATCCTCTTAGCGCTTCTTCCACTAGCATTCTCTTGCTCCTTCGCCCCGGTGTCCCTCTGTTTCCAACTGCCTCTGTAATCCCTTTCCAGATTTTGGTCTTTCCAATTAAACGTGCGAAGCGAGAGCGGAGCGTCGCCCATTCAACGCTTCGAGAACACGGCAGAGGAAACCCAAAATCGCATCGATAAATCACAAATTTACAAAGAGGATTAAGAAGCGATCGGGCGAACGGAAAACAAACTGTACGTCGCTGCATGCCAAAGAAAAGCTCTTTACTTTCTAAAAAAAAATCTCGAAACAACGAAAAAAAAAACAATATTCACGAACAGAAACGAAAACTGCCTCGAGAAAATACCTTTTCTTTATTCCAAGACGAATTGATTTTACATTACGTCAATCTCAATGTATTTTTGTCTTTCTTGAAAAAACTTTTCTGTGATTTCTCAGGTTCATATCTCGGTTTTTGTTAGCGTAGATTCCGTGAGAATTCGCACAGGTGTCGCCTATCAAGAGTCGCGCCGAACGTATATAACAATGCTTAAAGAAATGGCGCAGGTTCGTCTGAGCGCCGGGATAACTGCGTTACTTTTGCTCTCGCGAGAGGTAAGAAACCGCGTCGAATAAAGCTGTCGTCGGCTTTGCTGTGCGCAACGAGCGTGCAATATTTATGCGCCCGTATAAACGCATGTGTATTAAAAATTCTCGAGGTACACGTGTATTTAACGTGTCGGTGTGAGAAGCGAGCGACGAGAAGAGAGACTGGGGGGGCAGGGGACGTGGGGTGGAATATTTGCATGAGGATCCTGGAGGAAGAATATTGTACATATGACGCAGCCGTTACTCCCTCGTTTCGGACTGCTGTCCTGAGAATGTATTCATCGAGCGGAGAAGTTATGAGGCCAGTTATCACCGGGTGATAACTCTTATTGCTGTAATAAAGTCGCGCTGCTTCTCTAGCATTCCTAAGGGACGACAACTATCTCTCGTCCTTTCCGTTCTCATCGTCCCTCGCTCGTATAACCCCCCCGCGCGCGCACTCTTTCGCTCCTATCGTTATTTCTTCGCCGCGTGTATATCCAGCGTAAACGTAGTCTCGCTTACGCGAATTAACTCCGTCACCGTGCTTATTTCGAGTCGGACATTAAAAAATAAGGTAAAGCGGGAAATAAAAAATTTGGAAATGGTTCTAGGAGAGTTTATTTTTTTTCGGAGCGACACGAGCAAACTTTTGATGCTATTTCTGCGCTCAGCGAGACTATTACGTCCGGGGGTGCATGGCTGATGGCCAAAGAGATATAGCGGAATAATAATGGTAATAAGAAAGCCCTTTAACGGAATCAGGAGAACCGTGTCGCTGCGCTTGGAGGACAGCAGACGGTGAAAGGAATCGGACTCTCAGTTTCTCGCTAATTAATTCAATGGAACGCTCTATCGTCTAATTAGCCTATGGAGGGAGGGGAGAAGACGGAGAACGGGGAGGGTTCAACAGCGAGGAATAAAATTCATTCTGGATATAATATAACGGCGGGGGCTAGTCGGTGCCTTCGTCCGGGACATCCTCTCGCTCCGAGATGAACGTCCCTGGTACCTCGCGTCGCGGGTCTTCCTTTCACAATCTTCAGTCTTGATTAATACGATGGAACATTCCTACGGAGGGTCGGCAAAGAGCGCTCGGAGCTCAGCGATAATTAATTTTGGCTAGCACCTAGCTAGTTATGCTTCACCAGCTCGTATTCGACTCCTCTCTCTCTCTGTCTCAAGACCAGCAAAATGTTTTTACTGTGTAAGCTTTTATAAAACGTATCATATACGTATTATATGAATGGATTATCTGTCTGTATTAGAAGAACTAAATTCATCGTCGGGGGTTGTAGAAATTTAGGTCATAATTTTATTCCGACTTTTGGAAAATCGTTTCATCGCTTTCCAAGCCGGGAATTATAGTAACTGAAGCCGCAAAGGGGCTGAAATTACGTTATAATTGGAAGGAGCACTTTATTCATCGTCGGGCCTTTCCAATTCTCTGGACAATGGTGAATAATCAAGAATTTCACTCATTACAACGTGTGGCTTGTGCACTCTGGATGCGAAGAGAGAGAGAGAGAAAGAGAGGAGATGCGGGACTGAAGAGCCATTATACTATTCCCTTTGCGGTTATGATGCTGCGAGAGCGGTCGGCTAACACATTTATACACTTTAGGGAAAGGCGGAAGACAACTGCGAGCCAAATGAGCTTCCTGCTACCGAGGAAAAGCTCCACTCCCGTATACTCGACTGAAACTGCTATTTTTATTTGTCAAAAGCAAACTAATCTGCGGTGAGAGAGATTTACATCGGGAAGAGACGAGTTTATTGACTCGATATAGTTCGATAAGTGAACAGAGGGTCGATAGACATCAAGGTCCTCTCTGAAGGAGAATTAAGCGCGCCAGGACAAACCTCGCCAGTAGCGCATTCTCTAAGGTTGTAGCAACAAGGTTGTAGCCTGTCTTCTGTTGTCTCTGGAAGCATGCCGTACCTGTGTGTAATCTGACGCGGCGTTACAAGCTCGAGGACCTCCTCGGAGAATCGAATATACGGATTAAGGGTACCTAGGCGAAGTACGGGGGTGGCGACGTGGCGAAGTATTAAGCTTGAGTACAGAATGGGAAGTGCGCGTCGAAGGAAAGCAAAAGCAGCCGAGTCTCGCGGTAGCAGGACACTCTCCGAAACTCGGAGTCAAGTCTCACGAGAGAGCGTCTCACTTCGCAGTCTCTGCCCTCTGTTTACCGCTTTCAACACAATCTCGTCCATTGTCTCTGCTAGCCTCGAGCACCGAGACTCGCCTCGACGAGACATATTTTAATATCAGAATCCTCGGGCGCGTGTACCGTAGCCTCGTACCTCGAACGTTCTTCGTTTTATCAGCGATCCCTCTCGCTTTAATAGATTAATTTATATTCTTCGCCGTAGCGTTTCAGTTAAGATGGGTGGTGATCTTAAGTCAAAACATATATGACTTTGAAGTTTTTTAAAATTTTTTCATTTTTTTAACACCTAGAAAGGATTAGCTTCCGTAGAGCTGATTCTTTTTGTATTTAGATGCTTAATTTTTATGACTTTTTGAAGAAGAATCGAAAAGAAGTTGGATAAATTACAAAAAAAATTCATTGCATTCCAACGATACAAACTTCACAGTCATATATGCTACGTGCATTTGATGCTTATTTTGTTTCAACGGTTGTTAAAAGTAATGCAAAAATAAAACATCGTTCTTGTTTATACACTCAGAGACCAAGTAACACGCATTTCAAAGTTTATAAAATTTTGGGTTCTTTTAATTTCGACGATAAACAGTGCCAGTAGTTTATTGAAAATATCTACATTTTTCAAGAGCTTGTTTTAATGCTTTCTTATAAATTTGTGAAATTGTAAATAAATCGTTCTAATCGTCGGAAGACACCAATAATATTTCGAAAATGTAATTCCCGTGAAATGAACATTTTGAAAATTTTAATTGGTAAGGCAGTACAACCACGAAACGATTTTTTTTTGAATTTGTTAAAATTTTGCATAAACTATCTTTGATGCTATGTGCATATGTGTATTAAATTTTAAGAAATTACTCTGCATGGAATTCGAGATATTCATTATCGAAAAACACCATTTTTCTACTCACGCGTAAGGTATATGTTAAATATTGCCATCTTCAACCATCAATATCTTGACTTCCAAGAAGTAGAACTTCTTAAAATTTGGTACAACTTTTTATAGCACTTCAAAGAAATTTGAATTAGTTTTTTACAAAATCCTAAAAAAATTTTTTTCTAATTTTCATACACACGTATTAAGTACGGATCATCATGGATGACATTGAATTTTGAGTATATTGTTCTTGAATGTTTGACTTATAACTGTCATGAATAAACTACCTTAATAACTTTTTAAGGGGGAAAGGCTCGATGCCTGCTGTCTCTGTCATTGTCTTATGAGTTCATCCCGGTTTCGATCCTCCACTCGCGTATGGTCAAAATGAAAATATTTTCCAAAATGTCATTCAATAATTTTACTTATAGTGAACATGTGAAAAAAAAATTGAAAGTAACGATTGTGCAGAAATGCCCGTAAGTGATGAAAGGAGGTTCTTTCGCGAAATAGGCGTGGAAATAGATGAATCGTTGAGATGAGGCGAAGCGAAGCTATCGGTGAAGAAAGTGGGGTAATAGTGTCTAGGGAAGCAGGGATCGCGCGACGTTAAATCTCGCGTGTACCTGATATTTTCCAGGGCGCTGGTATAGTAGATCGTATCTAGGGCGAGACTTTTATCAGGCCGTACGCGCGCATGATATTAAAGAAATGAACGAGCTTCGACGAGGTTGACTTATCGCCTCGCAACCTGTCTTTATTACCGTCGTACTCAATTCTCGCTATCGGGCGGAGCGAGAAAGTCTTTCGCGAAATAGGCAGTCGCCGGACGAGAGTGTGCTACGTGTGGAGTTTGTGTGGGGGCGCATTGAGCGTCTACGAGTTATAGATCGCGGACGAGGGAAAAGAGCGAAAATAAGTAGCTTTCAACGCGTCAAGGAGCACGGGGATTCGTCGTTCGATCGCTCGGGTATGGTGCATCGATGGTGATTTATTGCTCGCGCGCGCAGCCTTATCCTGTTCGCGCCTCCCCGGCTCCGCGACTTTAGGATCGATCGCTTCTTGTATTTTACGGCGCTCGCTTGATTTATGGCTCATCTCGTATAACCCATTCCCAATATAATCGCCTCCGCCATTATATACTCGCTAACCTTATTTCCGAATGATTTTACCCCTCGAGAGGAATCAATCCCCGGACGGGCTTCGTAATTCTCGAAATTTTGAAACTTTATTTCTGTGCCGAAACGAAAATGTGTGTGTGTGTGTGTAATTTCTTTTGATCCCCGCCGAGCCGAAGACGCGAAAGTACGCCGCACACATCGAGGGATATACTGCTGATGGGAACGAGTCGGAAAATCGAGCTCGTTAGTATCGGAAATTTGCAAATTCACCGGGTAAACCGGCACGCGCACATTGCGCCCTGATCAATTTTATATCTTTCCTATATTTCTCGTTTTTTCGTTCACCCGTTCGAGGGATCGTTTCGCTCTCTCCAGGGCTATTTTTTTACTCGCTCTCTGCCGACCAGATCGCTCGATGGCTCACGTAGCCTCGAAATCGCTACTAAAGCGTTTCCATGTGCGACCAGAGTGGGACGATCCGGGCTCCGCTCTAAAGCCTCGATAACAAATGGACTCGGAAATTTTTTTTTCGAGCGCGCGCGTTGCGCTCGACTATCGCCCTCCTGATTCGTGCCTGGTCAATTTTTTCATCCCCCATCCCATCCTCTTTCTCTCTCTCTCTCTCTCTTTTTTTTTTCATTATCACCGACAAGTTTTTCACCCTCGTCGAGCCCTCTTGACGAGCTTCAGCGTTGGAATCATCGCCAAACGCCCGGCGCTAAAAATACGCTGATAAGCGCGAAATAAATATGAAGGAAAAGTTTTATTGTCCGGGAAATATATTCGGGAGCGAGACAGCCCGGCCGTCCCGTTATAGTTACACGGTAAAACTTCAAACTTTTCCTGATAAGCTATTAGCGGAGTTTGAAGTCTCGCCGTTTATTCACAGGAGATAAAAAATTTGGAGATCGCGTCGCGGAATGTTTACGTACATACCGGCAAATGAAATTCAACGTGAAGCGATATAGGAGAAAAAAAAGGGGGCGAGAAAAGACTTTGTGTACGCACGCCTCGGCGAGTCAAAGTTAAAGAAGTATGCGGGTAATTACCAACTTTTGCCTCTCTCTCTCTCTCTCTTTCCGTTTTTCTTTTCCTATTACTATACTTTGTTCGATGTCACAACAACGTGGTGGTGTCGCTTTGGCTATATTCCCCTCTTCCTAACTGCCTTCGTCGTATATACGGATAATCTATGAATAACCGTCATGCCTGCGCATTAATTAAACGCGTGGGCGATAATAAATATCGCTCCCGGGCTGCACATCGGCAGGAGCTGCGTTCCTAGCAAATTGCATACCCCGCCTCACTTTTTTAATTTATTTTTTATCCTCTCTCACCTCCCTCTGGGCTCCCCCTTTAAAAAAAAAATCCGTACCACATCTCGACTCTTGTCGCTGAGATGCATTTATATAGTTTTTGTGTATTGACGTAGATTTCGTCGCATACACACCTTCGCAGATCCAGCCACCGCAACCGGAAATTAAAAAAAAATTCGATATTAATATATTAAAGCACGCGAGTCTATATAACGGGAATTTGATCTTTCTGCAACACCATGCACAATTTACATGCGATATTTTTTTGTTCTTCGACACTTTATACGGCTTACATTCGACTTTATTTATTTAATTAGGGGTATGTTGTATCCCAAATTGAAAATAATGAAAATTTTCATCCCTATGTTGTAATTTGTTCAAAGCATTTAGGAAGTTCACTTACTTAAAAAATAACGTTGCATGAAGGAGTGGTGAAAAATTTATCTATGAATGATCGTATTAGTTAGATAATACATTTAATCGTTAATTTGATTTTGTGTTATGAAATATTTTTACCATTCAAATAAATAATAGCATTGTCCCCATTATCATTTTTGTTTAATGAAATTTGGTGATGTCAAGTTCGCAAAAAAAAAATCCAAAAGTTGGAACTTATTTCTGATGAAAGCATACAGGATAAATTCAATAATTTAAAGAAATAAAAATATTTTATTTAGAAATATATATATTATATAATATATACCCAAAAGACGGATCTCTTCCATTGAAATCATTATAACGTACTATTTTATGTTGTAATCGTATGTGTTAATCGTATAGTAAAGCTTCGCGTTAAACAAGAAAAGCTATGAAACTTTTGAAGAAGATATAGTACGGTTTCAACATTTTTAATAAAGTCACATTGACTGTAATTCAGATTATTCATCATGTCCGAGATTGGAAAAGAAAAATTGAGCCGCGGACACGTTTTTTTGCCATAAATCATTTTTATCCCTGATTTAAGGTCAGTGACGAATCGTCGAGCATCCGAGTCGCTATAAAATAAATATTCCACATCGTAACTGGCTCTCTCGATGTTCCTTCTCCATTATTTATCCCCGAGGATGAAAATTTCGCGGGGATGGGGATTGGTTTGAACTTTCCTTCGGGAATTTTGGCGGCCGCAAACGTAGGCAAACTTTTCGGAAAAAAAAACCAATCATGCAAAGTGCACGAGTACCTCGATGGCATGCGCGTATGGGAGCAGGGAGTTTGAGCACGTTTGGTCAGTAGATGATAACTCGTGGAGGGAAGAGGGAGAGAGAAATGGGAAGAGGAGAGCCAAGCTGTGCCCTCCGCCCTGACACTCCTCTGCTCCTGCGAGCGCTATTTTTACCGGCGCATCTACATGTAAATGGGGTAATGCGCGTTACAGAAATGGCACCGCCATGTGCCATAAATCGAAATGGTAATTCGAAAAAAAACTAGACCTCAACCCTTTTTTCCCCTTGCGCGATGTTCTTCTCTTGCCATTTTTTATCTCGTTTTTCTCCCCTCATCTTTCTCTCTCGCTCTCTTTTCACATGGGCATATCGCTCTCCCGATACATGGAAAGAGTTCGTACGAGCTCACACCATGCCGAATCCAAAAAAAGGGGGAAAAAATGGAAGGAACAGAGAAGGGCGTAAACAATCTGATTTGAAGCGTAAATTGACGTGAGTTACGCCTCGCTATTTTGCAACCCCTCGCTTTGCTGTACAGACGCGTTTACAGATCGCGTCCTCTGTTATCTCGAGTGTGTACTACGAACGTTTGCATTTTCGCAGTAAAGTGTACCGATGCTGACAGCCCATAGCGAACCTAATCCACAAGAGTGCCATTGACGCTCTATCGATTCGTTAATGCCTCTTTTTTTTCTCCTTTATTCCTCCATCTACAATTTTTCCTCCCTCTCCTCTCCGTTTGCAAATCATTCTTTTTTTTCCCCCGAACCCGATGTTTCAACTGGAAATAAAGGATAGGGAATCGCGGGATCATCCATAAAATCGTTGAAATTCCGCGTGTGTAATCGCGATGAAATATTGAACGTGAAAAGCGCTTGAATATTTTTTACTCGAAATTCTCTTTCCCGAAAAGCAAAAATGAAAAGAGCCCGCCGATAAATTATTCTTTTAATTGCTTTTCCTCGTTCCATGCATTTCGCGGAAATTACTAGCCAGAGAGTCGAACTATCGGATGTGCACGAATTTCGTGAGTTTTCAACAGGGTTGTCACCAGTAATGATACGGGAAAGGAAAATTAAAAAAAAAGGAGGAGGAGCAGAACAAGCGGAGCGGCGCTCGTCGGGGTGGATTGGAATGGCGGAAAGCCGAGTTCTCCTTCGGTAATGTCTGTCGGGAGTGTGTATAGCTCTGCGGCGAAAGTCTGAGGCGCGCTGTTGCGAGAAGGGTTGCGACAGAAGTCGAGGAACAGTCAGGAAAACGGGCGCGGAAGGACGAGAACGGGCGCGGCCGGGCTGTGGCGTGCGAATATTAACGCGGTGGCGAATACGAGAGTTGCCGAGGTCGAGACCTCCGGCGAAACTTTGGACACAGACATCGAGGACTCGTGAGAGTGTGTATGTCAGAGAGAAAGGGAAAGAGAGAGAGAGAGCGCCAACGAGGACCGCAAGGAGAGGGCCGCGTGTGCAGGATTTCCGGTCACGATCTCGCTACGCCTGCGAACCTTGGAAGAGGGCTGCCGCGCGCGGGAGGGCGGGTTGAAGGACGGCGATTTAATTTTAGGCCAGAGCACAGTTGAGAAAAGCGAATCGCTCTCGCATCTCCCTCTCTCTCACACACACACATACTCTAGCCGTCTTTCTCTTTTCCTCCCTCGCGCATATCTCGTTCTCACGTTCCACTTTTCAGATGTACGTGTATATGCCGAGCGGAGAAAGATGGAGGTTAACACGTAACGGAGAGCGGGGCGAAATTTATTTTCATTTATTTCCAAGTCTTATCGGCTCCCTAACCTTCCATTTTTAAGCTTTTCGCTATACGCGGGATCATTACACACGAGGCCCGGCCCGTGTGATGTATAAACTCTCTTCGAAGTTTTACGATGAGCTTGCATGACGCGAGAATCGTTTCATTAATTTACTTTTGGCTCGGCGTAATTGGATCGATGCACATTTTTTTACAGCGTGTACTCAACGTCGCGGGGCGGGTTATCCGATGAAAAATTCAACAAAGCTCTGCAGAGCTCAGAGTTTGTTTATTTTTTCCTCGATGCATGAATGCGCGCAGAACAACGCTTCAAATACATTTTTCCCTTTTCTTTTTTCATTTCTCTTTCGCAACCTGCAGTTTCTGAGTTTCTTCGACTCTGCATAGCGTTTCTCTCAGAGAGGATTAAATTATACTTGGAGAATACGAATTCGCGGAGCTTTTGTAGAAAACGTGCTTCGGCATACTTCGTTGAGTTTTTATTTTACATTTTTTTAAACTCGCAGGCAGTGTCTCGCGAAGGATTCTCGTGTGTGTATACGAATAACGGAGAGAAGAATACAGCGCCGAATGGAGGAACGAGCTGCCCGGGTGTCCGATGGCCGTATACCGATTTAAAAGTAATTATAGCCGCCTTATTTATGTTGCAACGAGGAGCTTTTTGTCGCTGGCTTTGCACGGAAGCCAGGAAACAGAGAGCTATCGGAGCTATACGGGCTCTCCCGTAATGTCCTCTCGGAGGATTTAGGGCGTGCAATTAACGGATAAAATCTCGCGCCATTTTTCTGCCGCCAAGCTTTTTCAAGCTCCCGCCGTCCCTTTCTCTCCGCTTCTCTGCCAACGACGCGGCCCCGATCTCTCGCCAGTCCCACGGGCATAAAACGTACTAATTCGACTTCGCACGTGTACAAACTTATTCTCGCGGGGGAGTCGACGCGTCTACCAATTTTCTTTTTTTTTTCACTGGAAATTTATTTTGACGCGCAGAATAATTAATCCCCTACAGAACTTTGGAGAAAAATCTATTTGTCATTCGTGACAACAATTCGAAAGAGGGAAATTTCCAAGCGATGGGTGAAAGATTGTTTAATTAACGCAGAAATTGTTCCAAAAATTGACGCGATGGATATAGATTTTGCAGAAGAGCAGAAGAGCCGTATTGAGAAGTTAGCTCTGAGGCGCCATCAGGGACGCAATATAAGCGGGAACGGAGACCGGGGTGCGAGCGGGAAGAGATGAAGAGGAGGGGCGGGGGGAGGAGGAACGAAAGAGGGTATCAACACTCTTAAGCTCGCTATACCAATTTAAAGTTTGGCAAGAGATGTTAAGCAGCGAATTTCGCGAGAGTATATCGAGTGTGTACGCTCTCGAGCGCGCGCGTGAGTCCGCGTCTATGTACGTGCGTGTGTATAGCGACAGTTTTCGGCGGCTACGAAGCACTTCGAAATGAAAGCCCGAACGTCGCGAGTTCTTTGACGAGGCGAAACTTCGGTAACGCGGCAAGGGCCGAGCCTCCAGCTCCGGCGGTTTCATTCGCGACCAAACATACGCCCCTCTTGCCAACAGAGGAGGAAAGTGCAGGCTAAGTAGACTCATCCCACCATCGCTCGCCGAAATAATTACCCAATAACAAGTTTTCCACAAGGCGATCGTAAATCTTTGATTAAAAAGGTTGCAGGTTTCGTTAGCCCTTTACTTTGCCGAGTTTTCATTTTGTTACTTTTATATATTTTTATAAATAACGATGAAAATATTAAGGAACAAAATCTTCGTTTTTCGTATTTTTTTTTTCGTGGAAAAGTTTGCGTGAAACATGAGAAGCGCGTACAGCCAATATTTCGCATCTATTCGTAGAGGGTATACAATGTCAGTATGCGAAATTACGCGTGGCGGATTTATATATAACGGAGCGCTCCGGCGAGGCAGGGAAAAGTGCAACGCGTATACCTCACGCTTGACTATCGCATCCCCAAAACATTCCAAATTCATAGGATTTTCCCTCATACACAACATTACGCGCGCATACGCTCTCTCGGAAGATTGGACACAAGCTCGAAGCTTCCTTTCTCTTTTTCCCCTGTTCAGTTTTCCTCTCTGGCACCTTTATGAATATTTCAGGCAGGACAAGCCAGAAATCTAACCGCCATGTGCAGGACATGTACCCCGCGCCGTCTCTCGCCCATTCTATTTTCTACGATTTTGTCAGCCATGCCTTGCACCGTCGTATTTCCACTATTCTATGTGTATCCCAAATCCTGACTCTTGATCTTTTCGCTTTTATTCGGGCAACGAATTCGTTTATGCCAAACATTTTTTTTTCTGTCAGGTATATACGATTTGTTTTTTCTAACCTCTAAAAAATAAACGGCACGAATACAATCTCTTGATGGGCAAAAAAATGTTTCATCTCTGATGGAAAAAGTCATGATAATAATATATACACTCGAGTCATATAATGAAACATGCAAAATAAGTTTTATTGGTTATATTTAATTTGTCATTGCGAATCTGAAGAGTCATTTATTGTTTTTTAGTTGCGTCCGTGGCGATGAAAATGCTCAGTTCGCGGCGTGAATCCGCTACTTGAATTATATTACTGCGGCAGCTGTGTGTTGGGGAATAAGGAAAAGGGGAGAAGGGTGTGGAAGCGGGTTACGAGGAGGCGATAGCAATGTACAGTTGGATCAACGAGCGAGAGTGATACTCGTTTGAAGTGACGCGACTTCGGTTACGAGGACGTGCTTGGTAAAACGAGAGAGAATTGTAAATGGTTTTCCCAAGAGAGGTCGAGTCATCGTTGTTGCTTCTCTGATCTCCATTTTCCCTCTTCTCTCTCTTTCTCCTTCGTACATAAGCGCGCAAACTCGTATATACATATCCGATAAAGAGATATGTACATTGACTTCTGCGTATTGTATACGAAAAGTGTACAAAACACGTCGAGTCGCGTTCACCGACGAAATTCAGAAAAAAAGAAAGAAACGAGCAACGAGATATCCCACTTCTGCATTCTGGCACGTTTTTTTTTATCTTTTTCTTTTCAAAGAGAACGGGATCTGTAGAAAAGTGAGCATACGTCTTTTTTTCGTTTCTCTTTCAAGCTTCCGTAGAAATCAGAAACCAGCGGGCGATGTTACGCCCTCGTGGGAAATCTCTCATGATTTTCCCAACGAAATGTAAACAACTTGAGTGTGTTTACATTTCGCTCTGCTGGCCCCTCTGACACCCCTCTATACTTTTTTTTTATTGTGGACAATGTTTTTGTCTATACCTCTCAATGCATTCACCAAGTGATATATTTTTTTTAAATACAGAATAATCAGTTTTTAAATAATCATCACTGAAAATTGTTTCGTACCGAAACGGAGTTCTTCTACTTTTTACGATATCCAATAATCCTCATTTTCATGGCTATTTCCTTGGTAAAATCACCTACGCAATAATTAATTCATTCAAAAATGAAGAAAATTAAATTCTCCTATTTAAACGAACATTCGAGGATTGGAATTCGCAATTTTTCTTAATACCCCGAAATTTTTGAAAATAATATCCTCATCGTCGCTCATTATTGTGCATATATTTTTTGGACACTCCACGCGACGACACTTAACGATTTTTTGCGACGATTCTATCCGACACAAGGCATTCCTCCCTCTCAAAACTATATCAACCTTTGAAATTTCAAATTGAAAAAGACAGCCTGTCTTTCACGAGCCCTACAAGAAGCAACACGTACATTATTGTCACACACAATTTGTTTTTCTTCAATAAATTTGCAGAGCTCGATATTCTTCTGAGAAATGAACATGGGAGATGGATGATTTTTATTGCACCATTGATGAAATAACAGCATCATCCATTGAAAAAATTTAATTTTTAAAAAAAGTATCGAACTCTGCCCTACTTATTGTCCTTCCATCATCCGCAAAATTTTAATAGTGTTATTATAAAGAAAAATTTAGACAAAAATAATAACAATAATAATAATATGATAAGAGTTAAAATCGAAACGTGTTATTTTGGATATATAGGCGAAATAAATATAGAATCGCTGAAAAAAAAGTAAATTTCACGTAAAAATGTAAAACCTTTCGCAGTGGGACGAAATGTCAAATTTATCGATCATGGAAAACAAAGTACTATGGGCAAAGATTGTGTAGACTCGGATGCACGGTGAGGATACGGGATCGTATAAATTTCAAGTAACCTCGGGTAAAATACATAAGTATCGTGCCCGAGTACATATTTAAAGTGGGAGCAGAGGCTACGTGTGTGTTTCGGCGATCGCGTATATAATGGGAAAGAGCGAGGGGGGATCTGGGTTCGTTGATATCGAGCCCGGCACGGCGATACTTCAATTTTTATCGCGCAGATGGAATTTTTCGTACGGGAGAACGGGCCCAAGAATACCGGGCGACGCGGCGCAGTAATTTCTCCGGGTTAACTTAGCGTGACGATTTTACAGTTATTACGCGAGAATACCCGACCTCGTGGATTTTTCTCTGAAAAACGTGCAACGCCGAGAAGATACGGGAGAGCAAAAAAAAGCAAACGGAGGAGACTCGATGAGAAAGAACTTCTGGAAATTATCGAAAAAATTAAAATATCATCGTCCTACTTCTGCATTATGAAAATATAATAGAAATTTAATGAGAAAGTTTCAATTTTTTAAATTATTGCAAAAAAAACCATAACGAGAATAAAATAACTTTTGATTCGTGCACCTTTTACCTTGCTTCACAAAAATTCTCGATCAATTCGAAATTATTTCTATAAATTGTGCAAAAATAAGTATTTAAAAAACGATTGAGCAATAAATTCGTGACGAAAAACTAAAAAGCATATTTTTAAATGAAAATCAATTATTAACTTCTCAATAATTATTCATATCGCTCTACACGTTCGTCAACCGCGATAAGAAATTTTCTTCGCAATTTTTCCTCCACGCGTACAAAATTGAAATTTCACTTTAAAAATAAATAAATAAAGAAGAAGAAAAAATGACGGTACGCCGTAACGATGAATAAAATGTACTTTGTGAAATTTGATTCAATGATCAAGTTAACGAGAACGAGAGGGAACAAGGTAACACGCTTTTATACAGGATTTCCGGATAAGGTTAAACATCCTGTATGTCGGTGGTTAGTGCGAGGCTGAGTTCACGAAGCATCCTGTAATAGCCGTGACATTTCTGGAACAGGAAGGTACACGCGCGCGACACACACGGGAACTCGGAACAGGTGAAGGTGCGTCCGTGTGCCGGATTATGGGGAGTTTCGTCGCTGGAGACTTAGCTTGATGCGACCATCATAAAGAAAACGAGGAGGGCGAAAGGTTCGCGAGATTGCCTCGGAGCTCTCGTTTCCTGTGTATCACCGCCGCGTAGATTTTACAACGGCGAAAAGTTTGCGCGTTATAAAAATGAATCCACTTGACATCGTGACTGGACAGCGATAAAAGAGAGAGAGAGAGAGAGAGAGAGAGAGAGAGAGGGAGTAAGAGAGGGGAGGATGATGGGGGAAGAAAAAAGGGTGTTTAACGCCCGATGTAACGACACGATCGAAAAATCCAAGGATACGCGACGTGTCCGCTCCGGGAATGGAGAAATAAAAAATGGGCCACTCCCGTGCGTGGACCGGCGATAAATTTCGCCTCGACGAGACAGTATTTAGAGAGAAAAGGAGAAATATTCGGGGAGGATCGGGAAAAATTCAACGGGAAGAGCGAATAAAGACGAGCGGGAACGAGAATGACCATTATACAATAAAAACGGCGAAAGGATGTGTAATAAAGTATAATAACAGAGGGGGGACATGGACGAGATTTGTGCATTTTCTACTGCGGAGAGCTAAGAATTGCCAGGGAAAGAGCCCGAGGAAGAGAGAGGGCGAGGTACGAGCGTTCCGAGCTAGATTCGAGCAATGAATTGTCGTTGGGACATTACCGAGTGAATAGTTGCCTGGTTGCCCGGAAAGCGACGTTTTTCAAAGGCAACTACGGCGCACCGCAGAACAAGTTATACATTCTGTGTGTGGAATATAAGAAAGAATGAGAGTCATCGCGAGCTTCGCGAAAGCTCTTTTCTCTCCCTCGTTGTTTCCTGGCTGGTAGGGTTCCGCTTTTGTAGCCAGGCAAGGATGCAAGTAAGCGCCCGGGACGTTAGTGCACGAGCGAAGGCATTAAATAGAGGGAGAGCTTGAGACAACTTTCGGTCATGGCTGTGCGCGAAATAGCAAAAAAAGAGGAGGAGAAGAAGCGAGGAAAAATTCGTATAAATTTTCGTCGAGTTTCCGGGCTCTTGAAGGCTTATCTAAATCGTGATGCGCAATTTGCTCTCGAGAGAACACGAGCCCCAGGATGAAAGAGCGTACACGTCGAGACGAACGAGAATCTCAGAACGATACTCTGTAAACCTATATATACGTTTTATACACACACGCGTAAAAAGTGTAATTTATCCATTGATATTACGAGCAGCAACGCGCTTTTTCGCTTTTTCCGCTTTTTCCGTTTCAACATGTTTGCATTGATGTTTTACAATTATTCTAAGCATATACTTCATACAATTTTGTTTAATGCGCTGTATAAATTGATTATGAGTTTCATGTCTTTTTTAAAACAGAATATTTGATGGCAAAATTTCTTGCAGAT
>JAPYYW010001153.1:0-33358 GCA_030522545.1 Cremastinae sp. A BG-2022a
AAAAAAATTCGTGTTTACGCATTTCATATGAAAGAATATCCTCTCCAAATTTGAACGAATTTTTATTATTTCGTTATAACTATCGAAACCCCTTAAATAAAATGTTCTTATAACAATACGATTCTGTACGATTTATCAATTAAAAAAGAATAAATTTTTCATTTTATAACGGAAAACGCGTTACTCTACAATAGTTTTATATTCGAAAAATACCATACTTTCAGATGGCAGAATAAATATACTTTTTTAAATGTGGAAACTCAAGACAATTTTTTCCTAAAAGAATATAGTTACAGCTACAAAGTCGTGCAAGATTTTTTGTTTTATGTTGAATAGAAAAAAAATAGCGTTTTTTTTCGTAAAACAAATTTTTTTCGAAAATCTTGTTGATTAAAACGTTTTATTTATAAATAAAACAAATGCAACGACTATAAGAACTATGAAACCTTAAAGTAAAATCAATGGAAGAAAAAGTGTGAAGAAGGAGAATTGTTTTCTCTCCAAATACGTGAGATATAAGTATAGCAAAACGAAAAGAACCCATACGACCCGGATTGCCATAAAAAACCATATGACCCGCGTAGGGTTAAAAATGTGTCTTCAAAAATGAAACGAAAAATCTCATAATAAATATATATTTTTTATTCTAGTCGTGGCCGCGAACGATCTCAAGTGGGCGATAGCAACGGGACCATTCCGGCCGTTCGTTGAGATCAATTTGATTGGGCCTCATTTGGCGGAAAAGAAGAGAAAGTTCGCGACGAAATCGAAGAGCAACAACTGGTCACCAAAATTCAACGAGACTTTCCATTTGTGAGTTACTAATGACAAGTGAAAAAATGTTACGATTAAGGGATCATCGCAGTGTGACCCTCCGAAAAATCACTGATTTTCGCGATTTTTTTTTATTAATGGTTAGGATAAGCTAATCGATCTGATTTTTTTACAAATTAAGATAGTGATGAAGAATGCAAAATGATTTTTTGTAAGTTAATTTATTTATTGTTGAATATTGTTATAAATTATTGAAAAGTCTGGTTAAAAAAAAGGTCCTGCATGGTGTCCAGGATTACGGCCTTGATCCTGATCGGAAACAAACATTTCAAAAAGATTATTAATCTGTAGGAAAGCCGCTATCGTGCTATGGAGGATTTTTTTTAATTTGATAAAATTACGGCGGTTTGAACTTCGAATTTAGCCCTTTTTCGACAGTTTTTCGTAAAAAAAATAGGAAGATTAAAAAAAAAATGAAAACTGAAAACTCTTCCTTTGAGAGTGTATGCCATTTTGAAAAACGCTTTTGGAGACGAACGCGGCAGATGTCACGCTCCGTTCCCTTTCTCTAAGAAAAGCTGTAGTGACCGAAATAATTTAAATTTCGATCAAAAAAATTTGATAGATTATCTATAACAGTGTATACTATCCGATAATGCAAAAAAAAAACGATTTTTTGAAAATTTCACACTGTGATGATGCCTTAATAAAAAAAAGACTGATCATGCATCAATTTTTGAATAAATTTTTTAGCATAATCGGCAACGAACAACAGCAATTGGACTTTTACGAGCTTCACGTCTGCGTCAAGGATTATTGTTTCGCTCGCGAGGATAGATTGATCGGAGTTGCGGTTCTGCAGCTGAAAGACATCGTGGAGGATGGCTCGTGCGCGACGTGGCTCGCGCTGGGCAAACGTATCCAAATGGATGAGACCGGCTGGACGATTCTGCGAATACTTTCGCAGAGGAACAACGACGAGGTAGCCAAAGAATTTGTCAAGTTGAAGAGCGACATAAGACAAGAAAATCCGCTGCCGAATCCAACCTGAAGTCATTGAAATATCAATGAGAATAAATAATCGAAGCAAACAAGATCGAGAAAGAATAATTGAGAAAAACATGATCGAGAATGTGGCCATAGAACGTGGCAATATTAAACGAAAACGAAGAACAACGGGAGACGAAGAGGTTGAACAACGAGAATTGTTTTCTCAACAATTTCTCAAACGATCGAAAAAAAAGGAAGAAAAAATTCCCAAGCTCCGAAAGAGCTTGGGAAGCATGGACGGAGTTGCTCCAATCGCGTCCGGGTCTGGACGAAAATGGGATCGGCTACAATTCGAGCAATAACCACATCCAACGGATTTATTTAAGAATCCTCGAAAAATAATATTTTTTACGAAAAACAATGCTCGGTAAAAAGATCGAAGGAAATTCTGTGGATATTGCGACTCAAAAAATCAATGAGGATCGAAGAAACGAAAAAGAAGATCCTGAAGAAGACCCGAAAACGCGCGATAAAATACAGAAAACAATATGGCGCCCTAAATTACTTGATTCCTTGAAGAATTACAGAAAAAATTCTGCGCCTTGAAACTCCGACTAAAAAAAAGTGAAAAACCAAAAGAAAAGCAAGAATCCTCTGATTCAGAGTTGACGTCATGCGACTGTAGATATATCGCGAAGAATAAATTTTTGTCGAAACGCGAGAGAACGAGACAAGAGTGTGTTTTTTCTAAATACGAGTTAACAAATTAAATAAAAAGAAGAAAAAAAAAACAAATATTGTGTAGCATTGCGTACGACCAATAGGCGCGTTTTTCCTGGAAAATAAAAATATGAATAATAGAAAACGGTGGAAAGAGAGAGAAGAAGAGGAGAAAAAGAAGAGGAGAAAAAGGAGGATCGACAATTTTTCAGTTGTAAAAACGTGCCGCTAGTATTTAATAGGCCATATTAATTAATTATCCTCTATAAATAAATAAATGAATGAATAATTCAATAAATAAATACAAATACACACACACACGATACACGTATCTATAAATAACTTGTAAAGTATGTTTAAATTCGTATTCGTAATTAATTAAGGAACAAATCCGAGTCTGACTGATGTGCGACGAAACGTACGTGTGCGTGTGTATTTCTGTACACATATACATACACATATTTGAACAAAATGCGCGCGCGTGTGTCTGTGTGCGTGTGAGTGCGACCGAACGTCGATTGAATTATTCCAATTATGTTTCTATTTTTTCCTAGTCCTCGTTCCTTCGAGAAAATTTCCAGGACGATCCGAAAGAGGAAAAAAATAGAGTGTATTGAAAGAATAATGATAATAAATAAGTCCAAGTATTATTTGAATTTCTACACTGATAAATTAATTTAATCGTAGAAGATTTATCGTGATGATCACGTGCGAACGAAAAAAAAATGGAAAAATGAAGAAGAATGCGAGACAGAGGAAAAAATCGTAAACCCAATTTTGTTAATTATTGTTCTCCTCATCGAAATACACGCGCTCGCGTGCACACACATACACACACGAACATGAACACACCGACCGGGACGGGTCACACATTTTTTTCCTCCTATCTCCGCTTTGATTCAAATATATTCGTAAGCTTGTGGAAAAAAGAAAACCAAAAAAAGAAAAAGATTCCAAAAAAAAAAATATCTCGTGTATTCTGTGATAATTACCCCTTAAAATTGATTATAATGATTTAATTAATAATATTAACAATAATTATTAATAATAAAATATAAATATTAAGTAAATATTAATAATAACATTAATAAAAACATTCCACGTATCGACACACATGTGAATCTTATACCAAATTTTGACTAAAATGAGACGAGAAATATCATAACGGGAAATAAATACAATATAATTTGAAAATATCAGGGCAAGACTCGACTTCCGATAGCAACTCTATTTTTCTTTGCTCTTTTATCCAATGAATAAAAAAACATGAGAATAACGGAAGACTAGAACATTTTCAGGAGGAACAAAATGATTATTTCGAGATAACGAAACGTAAAAGAAACGAAAAAATTTCAGTCAAGCGTAAGTTCATTTAGAAAAAAAAAGAAAAAGGAAAATTATTTCGTAGACCGGGCCGTAGAGAAGCTTTAGAGAAAAATCTTGTACTTGTGTCAAAATACAAAAATGAAAGAAAAGTTAGATTATTCGAGTTCGGGAGGGGAAGAAAAATTGGAAATTATTTCGAGACTGATCGAGAGTGTGTCCGTAGTGAGAGGACGAGTCGGAAAGAACGAGGAATGAGCTCACATTTGTCAAAGAGAAAAAAAATACAGTGAAGTAAAAAAAAAAGATTAAATATATACACAACCGTTGACAATACAATATGCTTGAAAAAAAAAAGATGAAAACTCGCATGACGCGTAATTGTACCTAAAGTGAAAAATGTGAACGACGGGGTGTCTGCGTTTCGTGAAAGAGATCGAGCGAAAAATTCGAACGGAAAAAAAAAATGAGTAAAGAGAGAGTGGGAGAGAAAGAGATGAAGCGCGAGAGAATAAACTGGAGTTTAAAAGTAAGAATTAAAAAATAAAACTAGGATCCTCGTGTTATTATAATCAAGGAACAATTTCTTGTGAAACGGGTCTCGCGTGTGTTTAAATTACGACCTTACGATATTACTGGTATACGTGCGACAATTGCGTGTTTATTGAGGAAAAGTTTTAAAAAAAAGTGTAAAAAAACGAAGCAAAAATAACTTGAGGAGTTAAATCGTTCGTCTCCCACGGAGAACGTTATTTACCATTGTTGACGAAATTTTTTATGCGAAAAAAAATGATAAAAAACGAACAGCATAAGAGAAAAAAAAAGCTCGCCTGATCGCGCGCAAACGACACCCGAAGAAATACTTTCGCCGCGTCATTTCATCGAATTCACGATCCACCGCCCATTATTCACCCCAAAAATTGCTACTTCCTCTCGCGTTAGTCGAATATCAAAAATTTCAAAAGAACAGACTTCTCCTTAAAAAGTCAGTCGTTTAAAAAAAATATTTGAAGAATAGTAGATCGACTTTTTTTCTCAACTGATACGAATGCGGTACGGTGCGATACAATAAAAATTATTTCAAGAAAGTAGAAAAATTGGAAAAGGAAAGGAAAATAATTGACAGATAATTCCGGATAAAAACACGCACACTCGCCACAAAAA
This sequence comes from Cremastinae sp. A BG-2022a, assembly GCA_030522545.1. Lineage (NCBI taxonomy): Eukaryota > Metazoa > Arthropoda > Insecta > Hymenoptera > Ichneumonidae > Cremastinae sp. A BG-2022a. The sequence continues at coordinate 4,972 of JAPYYW010001153.1, forward strand.
TCCGTATAGTAGAAGAAAAGAGCGTAAGGAAATGAATTCCACGAAAAATTTCAGAAACGTTTTTTGTTTTTCTTTCGCTTTTAAAAATGAATTCGGAAATTTCACGTAGATGAGAAAAACATTAATTATTCTTGGTTGTTTCTGAAAAGTCTAAAAAAATCAATTCGACCTCTTGAAAAGCGATAAATTTTGCGCAATCTCGATCCGTTCTTCCTCTCAAAAATCTGTAAATATTTTTCTGCGCACTATGAATTTGGTACGCCGTCTGTGCTTGCACGTTAAATCCACGCAGACATTCCTAGTTTTCTTCGACAATCGACACTAACAATCGAGCGAATTAACCAATATCGCCAAAAAAATAAATATTTCCTAAAAAACGAAAAACCGAAGCACTCACTAAAAGAAAAAGAAATGTACGCACTCACAAATTACGCGATCAATCTGACCAAAAATCATTTTTTTCCTCTCCTCGAATTCTCGATTCAAATTTTTTCATCGGAGTTTTTCGGAAAGAAGGCAAAGAAAACAAAATAAATACACAAAAAAAGAACAAACAATAACGAATCCAAGAATGGCAGAAAATGTCAGGAGAGGTAAACTGCAGTTATTTGAAAGAGGGTAAGAAGTTTTTTTTTTCGTAGTCGTTAAAAATATAGACCACGAGGTGCGAATGTCGATATCGAGAAACGAATGAGAATCGCGAGAGCGAAGAATGAAATAAATAAGAATATGTGAGAAATATATGTATGTATATATCTATATACACATACACAATTATGTGTATTATACACATTCATGCATACAAACACACATTATATAGATATATAAATAAATATAAAAAAAATGAGTGTGAGGATGGTTTTAACTGTAATTAACGATAAACTAAATAGTTCGGATGGAAAGGAAAAAATGAGAAAGAGAGAGAGAGAGAGTATGAACAAGAGTATGAGAAAGAGAGCGACTAATATTGTATATCATCAGTTGATCATTGTGCCGTGTTCCATATCATTATCGATATCTTATCGACGATTACGAGGGAGATACAGAGATTGAAGAAAGAAAAAAAAAAAGAAATCTTTTGAGACTAATTAAAACATTTACATTAAGCGAGTTAGCTAGATAAAGTTATACGTGTCCGAAACCACGAGCGATCTCGATAGACAAACAGGGTGATTGAGGAAGAAATTGAGAAACTGAAAGGATAATGAAAAAAAAAAGAGAGAGAGAGAGTGAAAGCTGTCCCTCGAATCTGCCAACGTGCTGTTTTCCTCTTGATTTCACTCACTAGTTACTTCATTTGAATTCTATTTTTCTGATTTTTACCTAAATCTTGAATATATTTTTTTCATTTCTTCTTGTTCTTACGATCGTTTGTTTTTTTTCCTGTATTTTCAAATCACGAAGCTGTGTCTGACAGTTCCCTCGTGTTGTTACTCGTTCTCGGATCGTCAGCCGAGCTACAGAGTTTCGTAAAATGTTGGAGAGACTTTTAAATAAAAAGGAAACAAGAATTTTTATTATCCGTTCGAGTGACGATCCGGAACGAGAATTTGTTATCGGAGTTGCGATGTATCCCTTTTCTTCGCTGTCGACCAAGTTTTTTCCTTAAAAAACGTACACACAGGCAAAGCCTCTGTTTACCTGTTGAATTAATCGTAAGAAATTAGATGTTTCGTGTACTATGCGGAAAAAAGTTAAAGCGTAAGACTGGAAACTCGAGATCGTGAGCTGTAAATCGCGATAGAGGAGAAAAAAAAGAAGGAAAAGTCCCTTTACACCACAAGTCATAAATTATAGCAAAATTCATCGTAAATCGTATCGAAATTCACCAAATTCCCTGCTCGTCATCGTCGAAAAATCATAATTATAAAAAGAGGAAAGAAAATATGAAAGAACGAAAAAAAAAACTAACAATGCCACGCCTTCGGTTTCATTATTGAATAATAAAATACGAATTTGGCTTACGGCAGTGCGCGCACGTGTAATATATTATCGCATTTTTGGATCACCTAATTAACGAGAATAAATAATAATAAAATACAAAAAAAATGAATAAAAACTGCACATAAGGATTGCACACATTATAAACATGCTACATAAGAGATTCGCTGTGTGGTCGTCGGGCCCCCGTTGTTGTCCACGCTCTAGAGGAGACTACGGAAATTTGTAAAAAGACAAATATACTCTGAAAAGTAAAAAAAAAAATATACTTCTAAACTTTGATTCTTCTCCCTTTGCTCCGAAATGATTTTTTGATCTAATTTAAAATTTTTCTGAGCAACATTAAAATATTCATCGACAAAAAATATCTTTCAATAAGTTTATTCAATTTTTAAGGCATGCTTATAAATTTTTCTTTATTTTCACTTCAGTTATTAGATTCTCACTTCCATTATTTACTGTTGTAGTTTTATTCGCTTGCTTGGTTATTCATTCCTTCCAGAGAAAAGAAATTTCACTATTTTTCTATCCACGACGAATTTCCTATGTACATGCCACATTAGATTCAGCTTCAATCCTGCAATAAAAATGATTTCAAAATAATATACACCATTAATCATTCGAGCTGCGTGATATCAAAATAACATCGAACATTTTGTTTTTTTAGTATGTTTCTTATTATTAGTATCCATGTATTTGTACATATATTAAGGGTGTTGAGTCCATAGAGTGAAAAATCAAAAGTTTGACAATGTTTTACTCCCATAAGAAGTTGTTTGAGAGTTAAAATTTATTAAGAAAAGTTGCTGCAAAATGGTGAAATTTTTTTGAAAAATTGGATGAAGCTTCTTTAACGATATACAAAGATCAATGCAAAATTTTCCTCAAATTAAGAAGCTCATCACTGAGATATTTATTACACAAAATTGCAACTTCAAACACATGCTCTTATGGGAAGGTACAAAAAATAGTTATTTTTAACGATTAATATCTTAATGAGGAGCTTCCCAATCGTCATGAAATGTTTACACAACCTTTTAGAGTTGTTACTTAATATTATGTAAAATTTTCAAAAATTTTCCATCATTTTCGTTTTCGAACACAACATCCTTAATGATTGTCTCGACAAAGAAAACAAAAGAGCAAACGAAAGAAAATTTGAAAGATAGAGTACAAAAATTGAAACTAACCATAGGTTTTCTGTGTGGCCCAAGACGGGGATTAGGTCCGAGTATGCTCGAAAGCTCGCTATAACGCTCACTGTATGACATGAGGAAAAGATGAACGTTAAAAGCTGCGAGTGCAACCACAGTGTAATCAATACCGTATCGAGCCATTGTTTTGCCTTCAAAAAACAAACTTTCCGTCACTTATTTTGTGAGAATGTCCATCAAATATCTGATTCCGTAAGAGACGGAATGCCACGGGTAACGTGAAATGTGAGAGACGCGTGTTTTTGCTTTTTGCGTTTTATCGACGAAAAAGCTTTCTACTTTCATCAACAGAGACGCTGAGGACGTTCGTAATTTTACCAACAAGAAAAACGAAAAGTAACCGATCGCGGGAAAATGGCAGACGATGATCAAACGGAGCCGTACGTTCGAATAACCAAAAAACAAAGCGTGGCAAGTCAATATTCAAATAAATATTATTTTATGAACATAAAAAAAAACTCTCTGCACGTAATTATTGTGAAATTTCACTCAAGATATCAGTTTTTCTCATTACCTTATCGAGCACGCAGAAACATAACCTCGAAAGCTAAGAGCTTTTTAAAATTTCAGGACCAAGCTCTCGAGCTGCTGCGCTCCGCTTGCAAAACAGAGAAACGAAAACGAAACGAGAGACCTGACGAAACGTCAAAAATTCTCTCCTCCTGTCACGCCAATTTAATCTCGAAAAGAGTAAGCAACGCCGCTCTGGTATTTTCTGAAAACTATGCGCTAACCGAAATGCGTTCGTGTTTGGCTCACGGCGACTGGATCAGCCTGCAAGAATTGTTTCCGCTCTTGTTGACTTGTCATAGCGAATTCGAGCCGATTGTGTGGAGATACGCCCTGACGCTGTTGCTCTGCAGTCCCGAAAGCGATGCGTCCTATTTGCGAGAATTTTTCGAGCTGTGCATCGGCGCTCAAGGCGTCGAAGAGAATTTTCTTCTCGAGAGGCTTTTAACATTGCGGGATAAAAACAGATGATCATTGCAATTTTATTCTGCCACTCTTCCAGCACCTTTCTTTTTCATCAAAGTTCAATGACGACCAAGCAATTAATAACATTAAATTTCATTGTAATTATTGTATTGATACAAATGTGCTATTTACATCATATTTCATTGTTGCCTGAAATATATCTTTTTATGTTTTACTTAAGGTAGTACAACCGCAAAGCCGCGTTGAGACCGATTTTCTTAAAAATTTGCACAGATCTTTAATGTCATATGAAAACGTGGGTCAAATTTTACAAAGCTTCACCATCTAGAAATCGAGATATATATTGAAAGTCGTTGATTTTTCCCATGCTAAAAGTAGCAATTTTTTAAATTTAATATCTAAATAGCTACATGGTAAAGCCTTTTTAAATTTTGCAAACACTTTAATACAATTTTAACGAAGATCTGTGCAATTTTTTAATGAATTCTGTCTCAAGAAATTTCAAGTGATGATTTTACATTTGGTTAATATATAAGGACAAACTTTTGAATAGACTGTTTCGGTTGTACTACCTTAATTCTGCAAACGATATTAGTGCAGCGCATGAATTTAGAAGAATTATATACACGCGACGATAAATGATTTCGATAATTAAACTACTAGTGTTTAGGTAACATGAAAAATATGTCTAAAATTATGATTTTAAAATATATCTCGGAGAGATTTGGAAATGAATCAACTGTACAAAATTCGTCATTTTATCTCCGAGGCTCGTCGAGAATTAAAAAAAAATAATATTCGCGCTTTGTCGCACCCTCACAATGAACGTTTGTACCTTCTATTACGTAAAATAATAAGATAGAACGAGAATTAGAAATTAGTTGTGGCGCGAGATGGAGAGAATTATGGAGCCTTTGATATGTCGACGTTCGTCGCTAATTTTCTTTTCGATAGTGTTTGGGATGAGATGAAGTGCAAGAATTATTACGATGTGAATGAGCTTCGCGATAACGAAAATCTGATGAGTAAACGGCAATAATAAATACAAGAGTGAAGTTAAATCCGATTTTTCAATCGCTCGTCAGTCAAGGTGCAAGTGAACACGCGGGTCGTTCGCTGCTAGCTTAATAAGAGTTTTCTTAACTCGAAGAATTGGTAATCGAGCGGCCGGCTTACCGTGCCAGCACTCGCGCAATAATTTTCCCATGCCGGCTAACGTCTGAAATAATTATTTAAAAAATTAATTCAACGCGATGACAATCGTTACAGAGAAATTCGCCAATTTCTCGAGTGAATAAAATAAAAATTGATCGAACTTTAGTTTGAAAAAAAAGACACTCACCGCATCAGAGTGCCATCTGTTCGGTATCGGTGGTCGTCGTTGATCGAGAGCGACCAATTTTCGCATTTCTTCGATCGAAGGTTCCTGCGTGCTGCTGGTTAACCATTCAGAATAGGGAGCTGCGTAATCGAGCGCAACACCGTTGCTCACGCAACGACGACAAACTTCCCAGAGAATCAAGCCGAGGCTGTAAATATCAGCACATCGGAAACTCTCGAGGCACTCAACGTTGAGCCTGAAATAAATAACAAAAAAAAATTAATAACAACACTGAAATTAATTTAATAAAGTGTCAAGTGCAATAAAAGTGTTCTCACGTTTGCTCGAGCACTTCCGGGCTCATGTATCGTTTGCTGCCCATTCTAAGATCGATTCTGTCAGTGCTTAGTCGATCTTGCGTTGCTGCAAGAGCAAAGTCAGCGATTACGCAGCTGCCGTTGGTCTTTACGAGAATATTTTTCGAGCGCAAATTTCGATGCGCCATCGCGGGTTTTCCTTTAGTGCCATTTATTTCCGTGTGAAGATATAGAAGCCCGTTCGCGATTCCGAGGCAAATGTTGAGTGTTTGATGAGGCGTCAGAGGATGCGGCGAGCAGCTCAGATGATCGTGTAACGAGCCGAGAGGATGGTAATGCGTGACGAGCCACAGCTGCGTGCAACTCGCTCGACTCGTCATATCGCTTCCGACGTATCCGAGAATATTGTCGTGTCTCGAAGGCAATAGCTGCGAGTAGACTTCCGTCTCGCGAGTCCAGGCAGCCTCGTCTCGAGAGAAATAAATTTTCACGGCTACGCTCTCACCGTGCCAAACTCCGCGCCAAATTTCTCCGCCGAATCCACTGCCTCCGCTATCCAAACACTCGACCAGCGCCACTTGCTTTGCCAGTGTACGCTGGACGAGCAAGGGCAGTCCGGAACCTGAGCCACTCGTTAAGCTTCTACCATCTAAGTATTCCTGAAAGGATTTATTTAAATATATTGTACATATCCAGAAACATGTTAAATTGTTGAATAATGAATCGTTGACTGACTTTGAGGGTACTGTCTCCAGCAGCGGTAGCTCTCAATTCGTGAGGATGGAAATTCGTAGTGGAAGTAGGCGAGGGTGATGGAAAATGTAGCATAGACGGTTCCAATTCGGAATCCATCAATAGTTTGTTGCGCTTCGAGGCTGGCGGTCGTTTTCGTCGCGTTCTGCGTGCCAATAGACAAAACAGAATACCACCAGCAACGGCACCCAAACCGACCACAAGTCCAAGGATAGCAAGCGTCGTTTTCATCACATTATCTCCACCGCCATTATCTAATGAAGGTGAAGTATTAGAAAATACTTATAACATAATAAATAAATAATATTTTTGATAATAAGCCTATTTTCACCATTCAGAGGTTTCAACAGAGGAAACGATCCGTTATTGCACAAATCAGCTTGACAGCACTCCATGTGATACAAAGTTCCATATTTTCCTCCTGCAAGCTTGTTACAATACATGGTCATTTGATCAGGTTCCGAAGTGCATGCTCTTTTCACGTGTTCCGTGCCGTCCGCTTCCCTGACTGTAGATTTCCAGCACTGGAGTGAAAAAATTGGTTGAATATTAAAAAATGATTTCAGAAAAGGTTAAAGCCAAAGAAAATAATATCAAGTAGTTACAGTAATGGCATTGTCGCAAAAACCTGGATTCTCGCATCCCATTCCTTCGCACGACAAACATTTGAATCGTTTTTGAGCTCCATTGTTGGCATTGAACCTAGGATTTAGCGACTCCAGAGGCTCCTCGGGTTCCTCGCTGTCCAATCCATTTTGTTGCTCCTCCAGCAAGGGACTCTGAACTCTGTCACCTGGAAATTTTAGACAAATATTTTCACGTATGAAAAACAATACTGAAAAAAAAAAATTGTTACCTATATTACGTAATCTTTGACACATATAAAACGAGAATTTAGAATCAAAGAGGCAAAAACAATAAAGAAACATTACGATCGATTTAATTTTTGTACTGTTGGAAAATTGGCGTCCTCTACTGATGAAATAATATTTGTAAAAATAACGCTCGAACGATATCAAAGCTCGTTCAAAAATTGGCTCAAATTGTTAAGTTAAGAACAAATAAGTGTTCGTGTGTACCTGGGCATAGTTTAAATGTCAACAAGAGCACAAAGTGCATGATAAATATAGCATCCGCCATTTCTGTGCGCGTCAAAACAATGGACCACTGGAGTCACAGAGAATTTACTCCATGTTTTTTTTTTCCTTCTCTTATTTTCCCTCCCCCCCTCCCTTACGCCCCCCCGGTTTTCAAGAAATGGCTTTCCGAAGGTGCGTCTTTTCGATTTACTGCGGAGATACGTTTCGAGACGGACCCGCGATTTCCGTCATCAATGAGTTTTATAAAACGCGACAAATAGCGTGTATGTATATATACATATTCGCGAGTAGGGAGTAGGTAGCATGTGCAGGCTCTAAAACAGGGAGGCTAGTCTCCCTGCTCTAAAAAATCACACCGACGAGAGCAAATGTGTGTCGTAGCTGGAAAGCTCCCACGAGCGTCAGCGCCACGGTGATGTTTTCCGGTATCGTATATATTACGGGCGGTATTAATAAGGCGCGTTCCACTTATCAACCAAAACGTTCACAAAGTCCGAAAACCAATGTAATAAGGATACGACAAAAGCTTTGTGAGCGATAAGTGGAATTTGCCTATAGAAGGATTTATGTCACATTTACGAGATAGTTCAACTTTTCGCGAATCAAAAATCTATGTTAATCTGAATCACGCTGAATCGATTGAAAAAAGAAAAAAGTATGGTCTTCGATCGTTTAAAAAAGATATTGAAGAATGAAAGGATGGAGGTTTTCCTAACCTCCATTGATGAAACTGTCATTTGCAGATGTGTACCCATTATTTTTTTATCATAATTTTCGTTGAGATTGAAATCTATAGGAATATAAAGTTATTCCTCATCGTTTGAAACAAAAAATTAACCTTATCGTTCATTTTTAAAGCAAATAATTAGCATAAAAGATTACAATTTAAACCGGAAGTCGATCAATTTTCAAGAAAAAGCGAATAATTGGTATTTTTCTATATTCAATAGATAAAAAGAAAGTATATTTCCTATAACTAAATATATTATCTTCGATTTTTCTACAAAAAAACCATCGTTGCCCATGTTTTTACGGAAATATTCTTGATTGAATTTTCTCTTGTCCAGAGCGTTTCAAATCGCGTAGATGTGATTGGCTGACTGCCCAAAATATTTCTAACTACAGTAGTCAAATCAGATCTTAATTTTATTTCACACTGTAGAAATTTATTAATATCTATACTATTCTTATTCCTTAAATCACTATTTGGATAAAAAAATGTATTGCAATTATTATTTGTATATAAAAGACTAATTGAAAAAAACGAATAGATGTACTGCGGATTTGACGTGACAGTACCAAATGCGACTATGAATACAGCTGTCAAATGTGATAGCTCATTCTCTCTCTCGTTGGGTTTCAAAATCTCCATGTTCAAAACACTCGCATTGTCAAATTTTGTTTGTCATTATTGAACGAACATAATGGACGATTTCTTAGGATACGAAGAGCCCGTATCGAGAGTATTTTGGAGCTCGGATGATCTTGAGGAGGAATCCACGGTTAGTCCGTAAGTTTGAAAAAGAATGTTTCGCTAACCTCACTTTTTATTTTTTTTTTCTAAAAAACAAGACAAAACTTTACTTCATACATGCATGTTTAAATATCTGTTATTATTATCTTAGAACGTTTACTTTGGAGTGGTCATCCGTACCTCCAACTTCAATCAAAACACTCGTCGTTGTAAGTGGCAATTTTACCAGTGGTAAGTTGAAATAGTTAAGTTTATGTTAAATAATTATGAGCACAATGTTTCTTTTTTTCTGATTTATATATACATAAATTTATGTATTCAGGTATAATAGATCAGTGCCTGAGTGACAACGTACCAAAAATATGTACTATCGACAGCTCAGAAGAATTCAATGTAGCTCAAATTAAAAAACTCAGTGAAGACACTTATGTTTGTACCATTTCAAAATCGATAAATTTGAGCTTGGCTGGCAAATTTTTGACCACTGTTAGTATTTGAAGTAAATTATTATTTTTTTTCAAATTACTATCCAGTCGAGTGGAAATCAAATAATTTTTAAATTACAAACAGGTTTCCTCAATACTTTCAATGTCTGAAAGAATCATTGTATTTACGGATGAAATAATAACATGTTTAAATGGAGACAATTGTGACAACCAGAATGAATCTATTTTATGGAAGTCCCTGAGCAACTCTAAGGGAAGAGAGCATCCCAGTTTAATCCCTTCATTAAAATCTCCAAATTTTATTGCTGGTATTGCAGCTGGAGGTAAATTTATTACGTTTTGATTTTGATTCATTTAAAATTGATATGATCAAAAAAATAATACAATATTAACAAAATTTATGATTTAATAGTGATCTCATATGCAGAAATGATTCAAGTTCCTGCAACCGTTAATATCATGTACAAGGCAGAAGATGCCTATGATACAGAAATAATGAAAGCAGTAGCTGGACGTTTTACAGAGGTTACAAAAACTAATCTGCCAAACATAGAGTGTCTTTCTAAATTGTTTAATAACAATAAATTGAAATTATACATGTAAATAATTGGATATAAATAAATAAGAAGGAATAAGTAAACGAAATAATGGAAATGAAGGAATCATTGATAAATGGTAAAAATAGCGTGTATTATTTAAATAGATGTACATCATTGTTTATGGCTGCGGCGGATAGTAAGGTCTTTGAACTGTGGATGGGTTGGGAGCTGGATTAGCTGCAGGGAAGTAAGTTGCGTTGGCTTGGTACCCGTAAGGTTGAAAAGTTTGACCGGAAGTTGGGGTCGGAGGGTTTGGGCGAATCGAGCCAGACGCGCCCAAGTGGCGCATCGCCGAGACAATGTGGTTCATCGAATTAACCGGTGGCGGAGGTACTGAAATATTTGTCGGGGGAAACACAGCTGGATAAGTCGTCGCGGCTGGCGTAAAGTTCGGAGGATACGGCGGAAAGTGAGCTGGCACCTCTAGAGGTTGAACCGGCTCAATTGGCTCTGCCGACGGTGGGGGACATCCGTTTGCAGCGACGACGCTAGTCTCCATTTTTGCCACCTTGTTCGGAGTTACCGCTGCAAAAATACACGCTTGCATTTAACTTTTTTTTCTTCTTTTATTTGAAATTTAGATATATTTCATGTGAATTTTTTGAAATGTAACCGACCATTGGATGGTATACTCGACGAGGATTCAATCGTCGGAGGTACAATTATACGTTCTCGTGTCGCTTCATTTGATGGTACAAGAGGCGGTGAGTCCGGAGGTTTTACATTATTTGCTTGTGAATATAAATCCAATACTTGATGACAAATGTCTAAAACATACAATTTATTTATTTGAAAAAAAAAACTTTATTTTTGTTTAAATATGATGATTTGAACGAATCTTGGTATATTTATTCTTTACCTTCTAAGAGGTCCATTGTGACATCCTCTACAAACATGTCCCACCAGCGCAAATGCCTCTGTTGTCTGCCATTCCAATCTACTACTTCAAATTTGCTCAACTTTCCTGCCAAGTACATAAGAGCAACCGCTATTATCTCTGGTTCCCACTGGAGAGATAAAGTTGTACATAAACTGCAAAAGGTATTTTTCAATATTTTTCTCTATTCGTATGTAGATGGCAAAATCATTTTTAATTGTCACTCTCATACCTATCATTTACAAAAGTCCATGCCATTTGCACCATTTTTTGTAATTTTACTTTGTCACCTGGAAATAACATTATTCAAGTTTTTTTTTTACTATTTTGTAAATTAAGGAGAAAGTAAAAACAAACCTTTCAAGCATTTGGCATACTTCAGTAGATAGCTGTAAGGATGTTCAACTTGAAGATCAAATTTGATTGTTTGCAAAAGTATTCTTTCCAGAGTCATCACCTCTTCCTGAAAAATGATTAATTGAAGAATGAAATGAAAATGAAAAATTAGTACTCATTTTTATACACCCATTGAGGAAATTTTACCTTTGGATCTTCTCCAAAAGTCATAAACTTTTGTTCGGTGAGTAAAGTTTTAGCAGTTTTTATGATGTCTTTGCATTTCTTTGGAGTTTCCTCTACCTTACCAGCTAAAAATAGGCAACAGCACGCTGTCACCTGTACATTAATTTTCATGGTTTTAGTTAAAATTTTCAACACGGATAACAAATGCAAAATAAAAATAATTCATATGGTGTACGCACGTAACGAGGAAAATTTTTAAAAGAGTGAAACATGTAGAATCGGTGAAAATACACAACGCCGGTTGCCATAGTATTGTATCCGAGATCCATTTTAGTGCCCGTATCGATAATAAATCTGGCACCTTCCTTGCGATATCGACACTCCGTTTCGTAGTCGATACCATCTTGAATGGACGGTGTGTTTCTCAGCTCTTTCTTCTCATAATACCAGCATGGCATTTTAAAATATTCACTTTTAGTTGTATCGCAGTCAAGAATCATTAAGCAATTTCTGATTGTTTCTGTGCATAACCTTTCTTCTCTGAACGAGGTTATTGACACAATAAATGCTTATCCACTTTGTACAGATGAACAAAAACTAAAAATTTGACCTAAATATTTATACATCAAAAAATTAGAAATTACAAAGTTTATCCTTATTATCGATACATCAGAAGTTCATGATGTTTTTCATTGAAGCTAACAAGACTAAAGAAGACAATCACCAAGTCACTTTCGGCTTCAACTCGTCCATGCGTTTATTCCGAGTTCACGATCACTTATCGTCAACCTTAGCAATATTCTAACCCTTTTGAGACATTTCTCAATAATCATTTCCCCTTTTTTTTTTCAATAACCCATCGTGTATTTTCTCATCGCGAACACCACAACAATTTTCGGTCTTTTTACGATTATGAGAAAAATCCAATTATTAACGTATCGTATATCGGTGTGTTCGCGTAAAACACAAAATATGTACAGCGTATAATATGCCGGAGAATTAAAACTACATACACGTCAATAAAATACAATGTTATTATTGTTATTATTATTTAAACACAACACACATCTTTGCAATCGAAATTTCTGCACATTGTAAAATTTACACACACACATAAGAAATAAATACAAATTCTCGGCCAATGCGAGCGATCGTTGATTCGCTTTGGAGAAAATTTCTAGGGAGTGAGAGTTCTGATTGGTTGTAATCCTGAGAACTTCTACGAGCTCGAATTTGCCATATTAATTATTGTTTTGTTGTTGTTATCATTATTATTATTATTGGAATTGTAAAACAAATAAATCGTACATATCGTTGAACGATTACGTGAAATTTACATTTTTAACGCGATTCAACAATTTTGATTTGCGTAGTGTGTATGCATGGAATTCGAGAGGGCGTTCCACTCCCACGCCACCGGCGAAAACAAGTCGCCCATTGCGCACGCCGGACATTCACGAGAATTCCAACTCACCGATCAACGAAGAATTACGATTAAATAAAGCGATAGAACATCATTTGACGTTTAAGCTGCTAACAACATAAGAATTTTCCAGTAAGTGGAACATATTTCATAGTGCATGACTCAGTAGTTATCTCTCTTTCAGCGTGTTTGCCGCGTGAGCTAGTTTCTTTTTTTTTTTTTTTGTTTTTTTCTTTTCTTTCTCCGTCATGTATTGCGCGATGATAGCTTTTTTCGGTGCAATGGGCATATGACGCGCACACGATTCTCGAAAAAGCGACCAGTGAGGGCGCGTCGTTCGCGCGATCGTTGCGCTCGGCTCCATAGGAATTGCCAATAGGAGACGGGTTTACGACGCCATATCGGAATCGTGGCACGCCCTACAACTTCCTCCATTGTCCTTCTTTCCGGGATACTCTGCGAGGAAGGATGGCTCAGAACAATTATTTCGGTTTTACGCACGGTGGAACGCAATATGGGTACGAATCGCTTGAATATCATATTTATTAAAGAGCTAACTTTAAGCATAAACCTTTTTATTTTGTACTAAACGAGAGTATTGTGATTAACGGGAATATTGTTTCATCATTTTGCCTCGGACCACGCGAATGATTTGCCGGCTTTGGCCGCCATTTATCGTGCAAGTCAATCATACCTCACTTCTTTTTTTTTTTTCTTGCTCCTCTCCCTACACACCGATAAGCGTGCAATCCCAATTAATATTATTTGTTTGCTGCAATCATCATATTTAGATCGTAATGGGCTCGATGTGTGATTATTTTTTCGTTCCGTAAACGCGATAAACGAAAGTAGTGATTTTATTTGGTAACAGAGCAACGAGCGCAGCGGCGTATCAGACCGGCCAAGCGGGATATGCAGTAACGCCAGCGGCGACTGCCGCTACGTACACGCAACGCTCCGCGACCGCGGCGGCGACGGGTTACGAAACTTATCAGGCAGCAGCCGCCGCTGCTGCTACCGGCACTACTTACGCCGGTAAGTTTTCCAAAATAGAACCCTCTTTTTTCTTTTTTTTTTTAATTTTATTAACGTACTATTTATCGTGCATCAAATACATTTGTTGAAGAAAAAAAAAACAAAAAAAATCTTTTTTTTCATTTGCATCCACAAAACATTACGATAGACTCAACCATAGTGCTGCTTTGAAGAAAGAAAATTATGTATTTTTTTTGTGGTAGTTGTAAGTTGTAAATATTGACTGACGCAATGGTAGAACGTTGACCGATCCGTTATTAGGTCTTTTTTCGCCCATAGCTGCGAACCCAGGGACAGTGGCACAGACTTACGATTACGGTTACGGCAGAGCTGCGCCTACCGCTGCGTACGACGCGACAAAGACGTACTATCAGCAACCGGCAGCGGCTGCTGCTACTTATACGACGACGGAAACACACTATCAGGCGGCGAAGCCTGCTTACAGCACGACAAGCGCGTACACCGGTGCTGCTCGTCAGGCAACGACAACCGGACAGGCAAAGACTTACCAGGCGTCTAGCACCGCTTATCAGCAGTCCAATCCGACTCAAAACACCACCTACTCTTCCGGGTACACTGCTCCAGCGACTCCCGCTGTAGCGCCTTCAGCCCCAGCAAACAGTAAGTTTTTTCATAAATGTCTTATCATATTTGTTAAGGGCTCTATGCTTATATTTCCTGAAGCTTCAATCTGTTGAATTTGAGGTGGTTCGGACAGTTCTTTGAAATTAGTTGATTAAAAATTTTAAAATTGCACTATTAATTTCATTATCGTTTATAATGCGTCAAGTTCGTGAGTAACTATTTGTGTATAAAATATTTAGGAAATAAAGTTGAAAAATTGAATCATTAATTCTAGACAAGTTTGGTTCTTGAGAAGGCAATATTTAGCAATTTTTGCCGAAAAAAAATTGAAAATATTTTGTAATAATTTCGTAAATTACACAATGGAGTACAAATTTGAAACGTTTGACATCTATTTTGTTTGATACGTCGAATTTGAGTTGCTGGATGATGTCAATTGGATATCGTTCATTGTAAAGTTGCGTTAATTTGAATTCCGGAAAACAATATTTCACGAGACTACGTGTATAATCTGCTAAAAAATGTTGACTTTGCATCTTTTTTATTAAAAAAACATCTCGATAAAATTTTAATATCAAGTTATCACGAGACACTGATCTAAGACCAAAATTGTAGTCTGATTTGCTTCAATGACCGAACTCCCTCAAAAATTATAATGAACTTTGTATAATGTGTTATAAAAGCATGGAGCCCTATGTGAGAAGTAGTACCCAGATTGAGGGCAAAAACATGAAATTGAGTCTTCCATTGAATAAATTCGCGTGGATTTTAGAGCTGATTTAACAATCCGATTGTTAAATTAGAAGAAAATTGAATTATTTATTGAATTAGTTTGAAGAATAATAATGTACTGAGATATCGGAAAAAAGATTAAACTCGTGAAAATGAGGTTTCAATTTCATTTGCCCTAGAAGCGGCGGGTACGACGTATTCTGGCTACGATGCAGCGCTTTATAGCGCTGCGACAATGTATGTAGCCCAACAGAGTGCAAACAGCAATTCAACTAACCAGAAGACTGGAGGTTGGCAGGGCTACTCGCGGAAGGGATTCGGGGCTGGAGGCGGTGGGATGAAAGCGATGCGCACGAAGCAGCCCCCAAAGCCGCAGCAGCTTCATTACTGCGATGTCTGTAAGATCAGCTGCGCCGGACCTCAGACGTATCGGGAGCACTTGGAGGGACAGAAGCACAAGAAGAAGGAGGCTTCGCTCAAAGTGCCTCAACAGCCGCCAGCCCGAGGAGCAGCCAATTCGTTGCGTTGCGAATTGTGTGACGTCACGTGTACCGGTAACGATGCCTACGCCGCTCACATTCGCGGCACGAAGCACCAGAAGGTCGTCAAGTTACACACAAAACTTGGCAAGCCGATACCGAGCCCGGATCCTACCGTTCTCAATCCGAAACCCGCGGTTGTCGCCAAAGCTGCCACCGTCAAGAAGCCTACAGTTACAGCGACTCCTAAAATAAACTTTGTTGCCTGTAAGCTAAATATCTTTGCCACATTTAATTCCAATGAAATTTTATAGAGAGATTAAAAATGTTATTTTTCATTTCGATCGTAGCTGGAAATTTGGGAACCGTGAACGCGAATCAGGCTGTCGAAACGAAAGCGGAGGAGGTAGCGGCCGCGGCGGCGGCGGCCGTCGAGGAAGTAAGCACGGAGGAAGCTGTTATTGACGAAAAAGATCCACAACCGGTTGGCCAGGAGTACATTGAGGAGAACAAGTCTGAAGATGGAAAAATAATAAGTTTTAATTGCAAACTGTGCGAGTGTCGTTTCAACGATCCAAATGCCAAAGATATGCACATGAAGGGACGACGGCACAGATTCGCTTACAAAAAGAAAGTAAATCCCGATCTCGTTGTCGACATGAAGCCGAGCCTGAAGCAGCGTAAAATGCTCGAAGAAAAGCTTCGTCGGCAACAAATAAAAGAAGAATACTCCCGTCGTCGGGATGACATTGGTCAGATGGGACCGATGGGACCCATGGGACCTATGATCGATGACGAGATGATGTATTGGGAAGACAGACGCCGCTACGAGGACGAGTACGAATACTTCGAATGGTATCGACGATACGGCAGAGGACCCGGCGCTCCCCCCTTGCCGCGGCCCTTCCCTGGACCTCCACCCATGATGATGTATCCCGGTCCTCAGAGACGACCGGATTCCTCCGATGACAAACACGTTGCTACTCATCATTCGACTATTTATCCTAAGGAGGAAGAGCTGCAGGCAGTTCACAAAATAGTATCTCACACGGAAAAGGCTCTCAAATTCGTGTCCGACACTATGGCCGAAGCAGGTCAGTTTGTTATCCTCCAAATACTTTTTCTCTATACATATTATTACATCATATTTAAAAGTAGCGAATAGGAAGCTCTGAAAAATAGTAAAATTAGCATTATAAACTGAATGATTAAAAATTATTGAAACAGGCAAAAAATCTGCTGCTGCTTCCGTCGCTACGTCAAGCTCAGCTGCTCTGACGAGCGCGACAAACGCGAGTTCGACACCCGCCAACAGTAATACGAATGACACCGGTGCAAATGCTGATGCTCTTAAGAAAGAGGATGCTGATAAGAAGAAGCCACTGCCTACTTCCTCGGCGGTGCCCAAGGAGGACGGTAGCGACGGTAATCTTTTCTCTTTCCAAAAGGAGAAAGAGGACTCACGTATATTGCGTGGCGTAATGCGTGTTGGTAATTTAGCAAAAGGTCTTTTGCTCTCCGGTGACAATCACGTGTGTTTAGTTGTCCTCTGTGCTGAAAAGCCTACCAAGTGAGTCTTCCCTTCGAAGCAACTATTATTTAACAAGCTAGTTCGATTATATACGGCCGTCCTAGATTTTTTTTGCTTCTCTCGCAAGAGCTTTTTTTCGTAAATTAAAGTAATTTTTTCATCACAATTAATACTTCTATTTTAACATCGGTGAAACGACCTCAAATATGTCTCGATAATTTAGCCTCAATAAAAATGTTTAATCTAAACGTCTCAGCATGTCCATCATCGAACTATCTTGAATAACTAACATTATGCACGTGCGTTTGATCAATTATAAAAATAATTTTTATCATTTAACGTAGATCGTTACTGAACAAAGTTGCGGAGATTCTACCTGGGCAACTGAAGATCGTCGCACCGGAGGAAAGTTATAACGTTGGAAAGCATCCAGAATCTGCTGCTCTCACGGTGTCTGGTGGAACAGTAACCGTGAGCGTGACTCTGACAAGTCCGCTTATGCGCGAAACGACCAAGCCAGTAACAACATCAGCCGCAGGTGATTTCATAGTTTTAACTTTTTGCAAAGGCCAAGAAAAGGATAACATAAAAAAAGACACAAAGATAGTGAGATGCCCTTTTAAAAAGTATCAGTCGATGAAACTTCACTTCTTACCACCATGATTATGGTTTATGAAAATTTATTTGTTCTTTTCATGGCCCGAGAGAAAATTTTATTTTTCTACAGCAACCGAGAATCAAGGATGCGGAAGCGAAGCGAAAGTATCGGGCGGAGGTGTTGTTTATATATTTATTTATTATACATGTAACGGATCCTCTACCTGTGATGGTTAACATGTTTCTCACCTGCAGCTTTAACTTGATTGACCTACGTTTCTCACACACGTCTCATCAGGATGTGATAACCACTCGCGACAGTCCCTTTACCGAAAAAGAATAAATACGCTCCGTTGTTGCGGCAATCCAATCTTCAATTCCTCGAAAGAGGAATTATTATCTTCTGTCATTTGGTTTGAAGAAACAACTGGATTTTTCGTCGGAGTGTAAAAACTCGGGAGTTTTGCAAAAAGAGTCATTTCGGTATCGAATAATCGACCAAGTTTTCGAATCCAAAGAACAACGCTCAGGCAATCGATAAACTATGGACTTTTTGATCATGCGTTAACCATGAATGAAAACCCTCTATCCGCTATCGAATACAGTGCGTGTCAAGGACGCCGCTGCTGATCACGAATTATGGAGAAAATTTATTTTTTTTTTGGCAATCACTAGATTTTGTTCCAGTAGATTGTTTTTAAAAAATAAATTTTTTCGATATTCGCGTCAGCAATCTCGGATCGTTCAGAGATCGTAATCTGTCGTTACTCAAAAATGAACATTTTTCGGATTATCGAAAATTGTCAAAGCTTGAAGCGACGAGGAGCTACGCTCTCGGTTTTTTTTTCGCGCACTGTACTCGATCGTTCTTGTGTGTTTTATTTAACTAGCGTTTAATCATTTTCACGATATTGATTGAAACGCCATTAAGCTATAATTTGGATATAGAGGTGTTGAGAAAAAAAATCCCAAATTGGGCATGATCAAACACTCTAAGTGTTGTCTAAGCGTGTTGTGCTTTCTTTGTTGGAATCTCAGATAATGCTGGACAGCAGCAACAGGGAGCTGCTCCATCGCAAACAACGCCCGCGACGCCCGCCGTGACGAAACCAGACCCACCAGACGTACTTCCCAAGGCTAAGTGTTTGGAGGCTTTAGCTGCACTCAGGCATGCCAAGTGGTTTCAGGTTTGAATTAAACAACTCTCAGTTCAGAAGATTTAAAAGACAAAAAGCAGAACCAAACGAGTTACAAGTAAAGTAAACAAAGCAAAGCGTGTTACAATTGCTACTTTTTTTTTTGCAAAATCTGCTACCGCGCCCACAGCGCGAGAATAATATTTTTCCATATACTTTTTTTTCTTCTCTCTATATATCCTGAACCGCGATACGCGTGCAAGTGTCCTCTCATTTATCTTTCTGTCTGACCTTTTAAAAAAAAAAAGAAAACAAAAAACAAAGAGAACGATATCAGCACAAAAAGAAAGAAATATGAAGAAAGAGCAGTCTTAGAACTTCCAGCCTTGTGACAATTTTATTTTTACGATTACGTTTATCTCCATACCGAATAAACATTTTTTCACATCCAAAGCAGCATGTAAGTGTCACTCCGTTTAGAGAGATCAAAACTTGTTGAATTACTCTTACATCTGCTCGGATCTAGCGACATCCAGAATAATAAGACAACAAACATTGAAGAATTATTATTTAAACACGACTTTTGTCGAATGTATACTTTTAATGTATTTATTTTTAAGTTCAGTCGAGACACATCTAGATTTTTGAAAAAGAAGAAAAAAAAAGAAATCATTATTCTGGATTTAAAATAATGAACTAAATCGTAGCCTAGACTGAGTCTGTTCTAGGTCTGTCTTGGAAAATGACCGAACGTAGTGCAATTGCTTCTAATTTTTTATTTAAAGTAAAAAAAAACATATTAAAATCCTTTGCTAGATGATGAATAAGCACCGTCAAACATTAAAAAAGACAGACAAGCACAAACACACAGTGTCGTCATATGTATGTACCGGGTGTTTATATTATTTGAAAACTGAGCCAGTTTATAAACGGTCAAGTCAAAACAGATATTGATGTACTTGATAATTAATTTAAAGACTCGTTAGGCATTTTAAATTAGTTGGTAAAGTTAATGAAAGAGATGAAAAAAAGAATAAATATTGAAATTGAACACCCGGTAATATTGAGATATGGGCTATAGAAAATTGTATTCAAAATATAGGCACGAGGCTGGGAGGATAGCTAAAGCCCACACAAAGCAAACCAGTTAGCTTAGGATGTGTGTCGAATACGTGTCCGAAGAAGTAAACGTTATTTTTCAACAGTGACGAAATAATTGATACATCTATTTAATATTTATTCAAATTTTCTACAGGCTAGGGCAACATCACTGCAGAGCTGTGTTATGGTTATTCGCATTATGCGAGATCTTTGTAATCGCGTACCAACGTGGGGACCGCTTAATCCATGGGTCAGTCAATACACATTCATCATATTATACATAAATCTTATAAAACTAACATGTTTTGGCTTTTTCTACGAAAACTAACACATTTTGATATTCACAGCGAAAACTGGCATGTTTCGGCTTTCTCCAAGAAAACCACGTGGTTTTTCACCTCAAGTTTATTAAGAAAAGTTGCTTCAAATGCTAGTATTCGCGGTAAACATAGAAATGTACTACTTTTCGTGGTGAATGCCGAAAAATGCTAATTTTCATGGTGAATATCGCAACATGCTGCTATTCGTAAGAAATTAAAAACATGCTACTTTTTGTAAGCAGTATTGAAATTTTAACAATTTGAGGATATGTATAACGAATAAATATAATATATTTAAATATAGGCACTGGAATTGTTAACCGAGAAGGTAATCACGACCGCCGGAGGTCCACTGAGTCTTGGAGAAGCATTGAGACGAATTCTGGAATGCGTAGCCGGTGGAATACTTCTGCCGGGAAGTCCAGGTAAATGGCTAAAACAAACATTTATTTCGTACAATATCGGATATTTAAAAAGCGACGTGATGAAACTGATGACGAGACTGAGCTTGCTGTAATAACATCGTAAAACGTTCAAGAGAACAAGTTTTTTGTTCTTTTGGATCGTGCTCGATTAATTTGCAACAACGCGCAGATGATATTGGCAATCTGATCTTATCCTTAATGATAATAATGCAATCAATTAAAAGTAATGATAGGAAGATATAATATTGTGTTTTCGTGATTGTCAGGCATCCTTGATCCTTGTGAAAAAGAAGCAACAGACGCAATAGGAAATATGACAGCTCAACAGAGAGAAGATATAACTGCTTCTGCACAACATGCACTCAGGCTGGTAGCTTTTCGTCAAATTCATAAAGTATTGGGAATGGAACAACTACCGCCACCCAAATACAAAGGACGATTTGCGCGAAAGCGAAGACGCGACAACAGTAACGGGGAAGGTACGGAGATAGAGGCTTCGAAGAAAGACAAGAAAACTGAGGAAGCTGCCGCCACTGTCCCTGTTAAAATGGAAACTGACTCGAAGTAAAAAATGAAAAACACCAAAACATTCAATTTACCGAATAAGTATAATTTATATATTACGGAGAATATTTTTGTTCCCTCGTGTCAATTGCTTGTTTGATTACGATGTGACCGTTAGAGAAATACGGTCGGTGAACCACACGTGTGATGAATATTGTCGAGGGGGATATTACAGTATACTTTGTTTACTCCGAACAAAGCCGCGTGTTGCTCTTAGCCTTTCAGCGGTGTGCAATTTTCTCCTTCTCCCCCTCCCTTATCATTCTCGTTATCAATATGTGTTTTACATTTTGGCTTTCAACGAGTTTTGTGTATTTCTTTAGTTACGCGACGACACGTTTGAATTTTTCAAATTTTCCTCGGTGCTTGATGAACTGATGTAATCAGATTAAGAACAGGCTCTTCGAATGACGTTTTTCCTTTCCTTCCTTCCTTTCTTTATTTTTTTAGTATCGTCAAATTCATATTTTTTTAAAATGAAATGACAAGTGGAATTGTCATTCCATAAATCTTTTCCAAGTCATGCTGTATCGATGATCCAAGTCACTATTTGTGAAATAAAAGAAAAAGGTTTTAAAAAAAGTGAACGGTGAAAGTATTGAGCAACACATCACGGAGACGTCGAAATTTCTAATATGTTATGAGTTTAAACGTAAACGTAGTTTTAGTCAAAACTTGATGTGTATGTTGTGTGTGTAGTCGTAAAGAAATGATGGTAAAATAAGAAAAAAAATTGAAAAAAAAAAACATGAGGAGTAGGAGAGAAGAATCATTTAACATCTGCTCTACATGGATCACCGGTTGATCATTTTATCGTCGATCATCATTAATTTTTGACCATGAGATCCTAATGAAAAAAATTTTTTGTATAGCAAGCGCATATTGGAAAGATAGTTGAGATGTTTTCTTTCTCTCAATCTCGTCCTCATTAATTAACACAAGATCATTTTTTCAAATAATTATATGGCTCTCTTAGAAAAACAAATAAATTATTTCCGAAATAATGAACGAAGGGGGAACGAAGTAATAATCAGTATACACTTGTAAAACATGATATTTGTGAGAAATGGGTTACTATTTGACTATAGTGTACGACGACCCTGCGTTGTATCTTGAAAGTCATCCATCAATAAACCTAATATGTAATAACAATTTTATTGTATTTCAATCATTTCTATTAATTCGAAAGCGAAAATTCATGGCTTCACAAACACACATAAATACACACAAATACACAAAAGTATTTAAAAAGATCTCACTCAATCTGCTGACAACGATGGTCTCAACGATATATTAGAGACAATACGGTTTAAATATTACGCAATCCTCTTTTTTTACATACTTTTTCAATGGAAAAACATTTTGTTTTTCATACGTATTTATGTAGACAATCTTGTTTACAATGTTGCTATAGGTTCCATTATTCATTCCTTTGCCGTTATTATTTTTCTTGAAATTAATATTTTGCGTTTCAGAGTATTTACTCGAATAAGAGTATAGTATTCCTAATCCTAATTCATATATGGAAAAAGATGAAACTTATAGATAAAAATAATTAATATTGTACTAAATGTATAATCACACATTTCTTTCATCTCGTACTAGATAGTAATTTTGGTAAATGTGCAAAATAAAAAAAAAAGAAAACTTGAAAACGTTGGGAATTGGTTTATTATTTCGGTGAAAATAAATACGTGACGAGTTATTCGTAATCGTTCCGAAATATTCTCGTATGCGTGAGAATATTTATCATATTCGTATCGAAATACTTCAAAACCGTTTGTAACAATAAAAAAATTTATAAAATTAGCAAGATATTCATTTATGTACCGCTCAATATAAAAATGGATAATTAATTGTATGTCAATCGTCCGTATAGACAAAAAATTTCTTCATTTCGTGGTTTTTTTGCACCCCAGGAAATTGGAATTCGCGTTTTACCATGGAAATTTTTCATCCCGTTTTTTTAATCAATTTTTTAAAGTACTTTTCTTTGGAATACAATTTTTCTCAAAGCTTATTCATAAATATGTTAAATAACAATTATTTTGCACGAAAACCGTGAAATGTTATATCTTATATTTTTTATAACAATTTAAAAATTGGTGTCCAAAAAGACCCACGCGCCTTTGCGCATCACATTTTTTGACGCGCCCGCCCGAGGGTTAATAAAAAGTATACATGATATACTTTTCGAGTTTATCTATCAATATTTGCGAAAGAGTTTCCCATACAAAAATACATATAAGATTTCAAAGATTTACCACTCTAATAAGTCGTAGCAACATCAGTTTAAATTGCGACGTAAGCGAGAAAATCCAATGAGGAACCTCCTATACAACTGTCGTCCAATCACGTTCGTTGCTTCATCATCCAATACTCATCGATATAAGGCGCAGAGGACGTGACACGTGACCTCTCCTCAGTTCCCGGTAGTCTCTTCGATTCTACGGTTCGTTCGTCGTTTGACTTTCTTCCAAAGAGGTATTTTTTTTATTATTAATGTAAATAAATGTTCACAAGTTACTTATTCGCATTAGGTTATTAGTAGACAATGTAGGCATGTAGAATTTTCCGGAATTCTTTTGTATTGACTCGAGGCTATTCTGTTGCTTTAACTTTCTTTCTTCGCATCTCTTCAATCTGCAGATTCCGATTTTCCGAAATTCCTTTTGTCAGAGTTTTCTGAGAATCATTACTTAGGATGCTGATAAATTTTCAGAATTAACCCGATCACTATCGTGGATCGCTGGTGATCCGATCGATTTTTCTTTTGTCTCATATGTTGTTTTTTAACAACATTTTTAAATAACATTTTTTTTATTTTTTGCAATCTTCATGGCGTGCCCTTAAAGTAGAAGTATTCAAGAAAGTTCAGGAATTTTTTCAAATGTTTTCATTGCAAATTACGTGTGTTAACATGGCTTGGGTCTTCAGTGACCCACGATAAACTTACAAGGTGTCATAAAACACGATCACGAGGTGATCGGGTTTTACATGTGACGCATACGTTGTTACTTATTTGCATTAGGTCAGTAGGCATGTGGAACTTTCCGGAATTCTCTTGTATTAGGCACGTGGACTCTTTTGGATCCCAGAAAAATTTAATTTACGATTAATTTAGAAATTTTTCGTTTTCTTTTTTGATATATTATTTAAAGTATTTTTCTTTCAAATAAAAATTTTTTTTTTCAAACGTATCCGAAAACATGTTAAATAACAATTATTTAAAAATTAAACCGTGAATAAATGTTATATATTATATATTTTATAACAATTAAAAAATTGGGATACACAAAAAGACCCCACACGCCTTTGCGCGTCACATATTTAGACGCGCACGCCCGCGGGGCTAATTTTGTTGCTTTATCTTTTTTTGTTCGCACCTGTTCAATTTATTCCGAAATTCCTTTTATCATTAAGATTACATTTTTGTGAGAATCATCCCTTTGTGTACTGATAAACTTTTAAAATTAGATGTGACACATAAATTGTGAAATAATTAAAATACTTTCAATAGTAGTTATCGTGTTGTTTCTGTTGAAAAATCATCCACATTCCTCTTAATTACTGTCAACATTTTTACTATTTAGTATTAATTCATGTTACACTTGTATTTACTAGCAATCTTATCTTTTAGATTAAAATGCAGATTTTCATCAAGACATTGACTGTTAAAACCATTACACTGGAAGTCAAGGCTTCTGACACAATTAAAAATGTCAAGGCTAAAATTGAGAACAAAGAGGGCATTCCACCAGATCAACAGAGACTGATATTTGCTGGAAAGCAGCTCAAGGATGGACGTACCCTGTCCGATTATAAGATTCGGAAAGAATATACGCTTCGTCTCAGGGAAGAAATGCAGATTTTCATTAAGGTATTCCTTGCTTATAAGGTTGGGGTTTTAGCAGGAACAAAACGAGGGCCCTTAACACACTTTCTTAAATAATTATCAACACAATTATTAAATTCATTAAAAATGATTATAAGTTGATAATTATAGACACCCAATTATCTAAAATTAAACATGGTTTCATGTTTATTTTCACATTATATATTATAAAATTGCATTTTTGAGATTATACCAGGGCTCTGAGTTTCAAATCAGAACAATTCTTTCAAGTGTTAAATGACCCTACATTGTTATGTGATAAATAAGTTCCTCATGTAAAAATCTATTCATACCATAGTTTTTATTCGTTATCAGAAAATAATGAAGATGTAAATTTTTCAATTGAAGTGGAAAAGAGATGTTTCTGCCATTAACATCTATTCTAAAAACCATAATTTCAAAACAAAAATTCTG
This sequence comes from Cremastinae sp. A BG-2022a, assembly GCA_030522545.1. NCBI lineage: Eukaryota > Metazoa > Arthropoda > Insecta > Hymenoptera > Ichneumonidae > Cremastinae sp. A BG-2022a. Next base: position 30,709 of record JAPYYW010001153.1, read on the forward strand.
TGTTAAAACCTCGGTCACCTATATTTTTTTTACAAAACATTAAAGTTATTTTTAACCGTTAAATAAAGAATTAGGCCATTTTGAAAATATTTATTTTGTGCAAGGTATACGTTAAGACATTGACTGGCAAAACCATTACTCTGGAAGTCAAGGCATCTGATACAATTGAGAATGTCAAGGCTAAAGTTCAGGACAAAGAGGGCATTCCACCAGATCAACAGAGACTGATATTTGATGGACAGCAGCTCCAGGATGGATACACTTTGTCCGATTATAACATTCAGAATAAAACTATGCTTCATCTTGTGCTTCGACTTAGAGGATCCTAAATTTGAGCAATGGTATATTCAACATTAAATTTTTGTGTTTGATATATATGGATATAGCATCTTTTATGTTTCTATTTGATAATACATCTATGTGTGATTTTATAAATATATATATATTTTTTCCATAAACTGAGTTCTTGTGATATTTTATAAATCCTATAATTGAGTGATTTTTCAATTTGCTGACTACAGCGGTCTCAACGAAATATCTACTTAGACACAATGTGGTTTTAATATAACACAATCCTCTTTTTTGGAATACTTTTTCAATGGAAAAACGTTTTGTTTTTCATACGTATTTATTTATGTAGACAATCTCTTTTACAATGTTGCCATAGATTCTATTATTCATTCCTTTGCTGTTATTGATAAAAATAATTAACATTTTACTAAATGTATAATCACACATTTCTTTCCTCTCATACTATATAGTAATATTGGTAAATATGCAAAAAAAAAGAAAACGTTGGGAATTGGTTTATCATTTCGACAAAAATAAATACGTGACGAGTTATTCGTAATCGTTCCGGAATATTCTCGTATACGTGAGAATATTTGTCATCTTCGTCCCGAAATAATTTAAAACCGTTTGTAACAATAAAAATTTTTATAAAATTACTAAAATACTCATGTATGTGTAAAAAATTTTATAAAATTACCAAAATATTCATTTGTGTACTGCTCAATATAAAAATGGATAATAATATATATGTCAATCGTCCGTATAGACAAAAAATTTCTTCATTTGTCCTATGATTTGTTCTTCACCAATAAGTCTTATAGCAACATCTGAATTGCTGACGTAAGCGAGAAAATCCAATAAGGAACCTCCTAACAACTGTCGTCCAATCACGTATGTTGGATCGTCATCCAATACATGACGGTCCGCGTCCGGTCGATACTCGTCGATATAAGGCGCAGTGGACGTGACCTCTCCTCAGTTCTCGGGAGTCTCTTCGATTATACGCTTCGTTCGTCGTTTGACTTTATTCAAAAGAGGTATTTTTTTATTATTAACGTCATTAAATGTTCACAAATTGCTTATTCGCATTAGGTTATTACTAGATAATGTAGGCATGTGGAACTTTCCGGAATTCATTTTGACTCGAGTCTAATTCTGCTCCGTTTTTTTTCTTTGTTCGCATCACTTCAATCTATTCCGATTTTCCGAAATTCCTTTTTTTTATTGAGATTAGAGTTTTCGGAGAATCCTAACTTCGTGTGCTGATGAATTTTCAAAATTAGTATGACGCATACACTGTTACTTATTCGCATTAGGTCATTAGGCATGTGGAACTTTCTGGAATTCTTTTGTATTAAAACTCGAATGGGCGCACGGGGTCTATTTGACCTCAGAAAAAATTTGAATTCGCGTTTTATCATAGAAATTATTCGTCGGTGTTTTTTCAAAACATTTTTAAAAATATTTTTCTTTTGAATGAAAAATTTGTGTTAAAAACTTATTCGAAAACATGTTAAATAATAATTAACTGCAAAAATAACCGTGAAATGTTACATATTATATTTTTTATAATAATTTGAAAATTGAGGTTCGCAAAGACTCGACATGCCTTTGCGCGTCACATTTTTTGAAGCACCCGTCCAAGGGTTAAATCGAGGATGATTCAGCTGCTTTGTCTTTCTTTCTTTGTTCTCACTTCAATTTATTCCAATTTTCCAAATTTCTTTCATCATTAGGATTAAAGTTTTCTGAGAGTCATCCCTTTATGTGCTGATGAATTTTCAAAATTAGATATGACGCATACACATTGTTACTTATTTGCATTAGGTTAGTAGGCATGTGGAACTTTCTGGAATTCTTTTGTATATTAACTGGACGCTGATTCTGCTGCTTTTTCTTTCATTCTTTGCTTACATCTCGCCAATCTACTCCGATTTTCTGAAATTCCTTTTGTCATTGAGATTACAGCTTTCAGAGAATTATCCCTTTGCATGCTGATGAATTTTCAAAATTAGATATGATGCATACATTGTGAATATATTAAAATACTTTCAATATGAGTTATGTTTTATCCTATTGAAAAATCATCAACATTTCTCTTTAATACCATCAACGTTTTTATTACTTTGTATTAATTTATGCTACATATGTATTTACTAGCAATCTTATATTTTAGATTAAAATGCAAATCTTCGTCAAGACATTGACCGGCAAGACCATCACTCTGGAAGTCGAGGCTTCTGACACAATTGAGAATGTCAAGGCCAAAATTCAGGACAAAGAGGGAATTCCACCAGATCAACAGAGACTGATATTTGCTGGAAAGCAGCTTGAGGATGGCCGAACTTTGTCCGATTAC
>JAPYYW010001154.1:0-51477 GCA_030522545.1 Cremastinae sp. A BG-2022a
TCAAGATATTTAGGATTGAAGATTGCAATATTTAACACGTGCTCTTATGGAAGACTGCAGAAAATAGTCATTTTTGACAATAAATATCTCAGGTTTGGGCGGTCAAACTTATTCAAATTGCACCGATGTTTGGATAATGTGTTAAATAACATATATGTCAAATTTCAACCATTTCTTAATTCAACTCGTTTGTGGACGTACTACCTTAAGGTAGTTCTATCGGTACAGATAAATCAAACGTTTTATCTCAATTTATCTTCATACCATGTAGTTTTTGAGCTTATTAAGTTTATTAAAAAAAGTTGTGTCAAATTGTTTTAAGGGAGAACGTCAGTCCAATGGCGTAAATTAAAAATGCAGAGAAAGTCTTGTAAATATTTTTCAATATACACTAATGTATCCTGAAGCCGAGAAAAAAATGGACGTGATTCATCGGCCCGTTTTTTAGCATATTTTTTAAAAAATAACATTTTAACACCATATCGCTTAATATAAACACACCTAAATACACCTGTCAAATTGATATTTAGAATGCAGAAAAAAATTTAATTATGCATTTAAGTTGACTAATCATTAACAGATATTCGATGTGTAAAATATGAAACACTTTTCACGGGCCATTTTTTTTTAAATTAATGATAAAGTGACAGAAAAAAAGGATATTCCAGTTTGCGGCAGGTGCCATGTCTAGAAACGTGACATCGCTGTCGTATGACGGATAAAAAAATATTTCATTGGCAAATGTCAATTTATTTATAAGTTCGGTCTATCTAATTATTTTTGTCAGGTTGGCTAAAAACGTCGGCACTTTTGAATTTTCCCTCTGCCTACTTCACCTCTCAAAGCCCTGACGTTCTCCCTTAAGATCAGTATACTCAAAATTCAGTCATCCAAGGTGACCTGTATACTTGTTATGTATGTATAAAAATTAAAAAAATCATAATCTTAGGATTTTTTTAAAACTAAAGAAAGCATCTTTCAAGTACCATAAAGAACTGTGCAAAATTTCAAGAAGTTCCACTACCCAGAAGTCAAGATATTTAAAGTTAAAGATCGCAATATTTAACACGTGCTTTTATGAGAGAAAGCAGAAAATAGCGATTTTTGACAATAAATATTTCGGGTTCTACTTATTGAAACCTCTTAAAATTTAATATACCATTGCACATTGTATCAAAGAAGGTTTCTGCAAATTTTTAACAAAATCCTACGAAAACGATTTTTTGATACAATTATCTTAATGAGAAATCCTCAAAATGTTCTCATTTTTAACATCTAATATGTTAACTTTGAATAGTGATACTTTTTTGAATTTAAAACATACTTTGATATGATGTTCAAACAGGCAATTTTTGTCCTCGCGCATTAATTCATGTAAGCCACGCATGCAAACTTTTTTGTCGCTACTAATTTCCCATATAAATTAGAAAAATATTCAACCTGTCAAACTTGCCCTTATTTGCAGTTGTATAAACAGCTAAACCTGTCTACACCATTAACTGTACACGCATACTATATGTAGCCAATAACTATATGAATAATACTATTGTAATTTGACAAAGTTTTTTGGAGCTGTTATAATACTTTAATCACTGTGTTATGCGATGTGTAAATTTATAATATGAAGATTGGAGGTAATTTCGTGACGAGAATAAATATTTCAATGGTAAAAAGTTGGATAGTTGAGGATGAAAAAAAAAGAACGATAATACGTTCACGTTGCTCGTCAATCCGGAACGTATTCTTTGGAATCGTCCTTTGGCCTCGGATCAATAGGAGTAAAAAGTGACGTAACCGGCATGGCAGAGCGACAGGAAGAAGTCTCTTCCGCAAGTTTAGCGATGCACAACTGAAAGGAATGGAAGATAAATTCCTTCCGTCGTTCGTAAATCCTACAGGGTGGTACGATGAACGGTACCACCCAAGAATCTTACGAGATTTCCGCTATACACCCTTTTATCCAGAAAATACTATCCTCCAGCTTCAGTATCGACATATCAGTGCCCTTTGCAGTTATATACCCGGTAAGTTGGTCGAAGTTGCGGTATAAAGCGTAAAAGCTGAAAGCAGGAGTAGTTTGGTGGCGGAGACGAGGAAAGGGGCTAGACAAGTGGCCAGATGTTTGAGACTGGACCACTTTTCGTCCAGCTCTTTGCGCCGTAGCGGTCTTTCCCCTGTTTTATATTTATTCAGATTGTCTGGGCCACATGTAAAACTCCGCTTAGCATCCCGAATCATTTCCAACTGTTTTATGGATTTTTTTCCGTTTATGCTTTCTCCGTTTCTCTTTCTTCGTTTTTCTGAATTTCTTTTGACAGACTTGGAACGTGTAGGTTAAAATAAGGAGAAAAAGAGATCGCAGGGAAAAAAAGGGAAAAAGCGATGGAACCTCCATCGGCTAGAAAGAAGAGAGCTTCAGGCACATTGGTGTTGTGGTCACGTTCCGGGTATTTTCGGGCACGTGATGTTTGCCAGAACTAGCTATCCTGTTCAATGATTAAACTCTTGGATATCCTGTTGGGACGCTCTCTGCCTTCACTAAGCGCAAACAACCGTAATATCTACAATGATTTTCTCTTTTACGTGTACGTTACTTATACGAGCCAGCACTTCAAGGAAATATATAATGATATCTTTATGTGTCTTTTAAAACCTTGATTATCTTTCATAAAACAAGTTAATATCTCTTCAAAACGTGCTCTTCTAGGCAATGAATGACTTACTAGATAACCCTTTTTTTATTTCTACAGAGTTACGTCATAAAGAGATTCTGTATTAAACTTTCTGTCCAATATTCCAGCGTGTATAAGATATCTTATAAAGTTTTTGTGTGTGTAATTTAGGAAAATATTTATCTCCTTAATTATAATAATACATCCTTCACTTTATGCATATTATATTTTGAGTTTCACAAGAAACGCAAGCACAAGTGTACCTATCAACAAATACGATATATGCAATTATATAACTGCGGCGGAAAAATATCTTCTTGATTAACAATTAGCAAAAGTTTGCGGTGTAGAAAATAAGGATATTATTTTCATTCGGAAATTTTGATGACAGCCCGAAATATGCACATCGTGAAAATCACATATTTCGTGGGAAAAAGTCTCAGCTTTCAGAAAACAATATCAAAATTGAGCTGAAATAGGCCGCATCGTGAAAAAAATCGTTTTTTAAATTTTTAATTGAATTTTGAAGGGTCTTCTGTTGCGTATGATAAAAAATGAATATTTTCATTGAAAAACTGAGAAATTTTCCTAAAAATGGGCTAAAATTTTCAGGATATTTTTTTTAACGTACAGAATGTATTCTCAAAGTTAAAAAAAATCGAAGGGGATCGACGCGTGAGCGAGGCTATATTTGGTGGAATCGTTCATATACTGTTTCAACCACTTTTAGACCTGATAGCTTTTGATTGTGCTGAAACTTTTTAATCATTTTCTACCCTATTGAAAACCTCTCTGAGAATTTTTTCAGATTTTTTCACCCAATCCAAAAAAAGTTATGAATTTTTGAAAAAAAATGCTCTTTTTTTTAAACAGCCATAACTTTTCCAAAAATTGAGTTATTGGGACGTTTGTTTTTTGAAATTTTCATAATTAGATGTACTTTTTGGCTATTAAAAAAAAGAGCATTTTTTTCAAAAATTCATAACTTTTTTTGGATTGGGTGAAAAAACCTGAAAAAATTCTCAGAGAAGTTTTCAATAGGGTAGAAAATGATAAAAAAGTTTCAGCAAAATCGAAAGGGGTCAGGTCTAAAAGTGGTCGAAATGGTGTCATATATATATTTATATAAATTTATAGAGCTGTCTAAAAATATTTCCTCGAAAAAAAATGTAGTCGTTGAATTAATATCTTTTTCTCCTCTCCGGGCCGAAAGCGACTACTTTCATCCAGCTACGCGGAACGAAATTGCCGCTTTTCGGCTCCGGAGAGGAGAAAAATCGTATACGCTCCACGGGCAGTAAATAAGAAAGCCTTAGATCACATATAAATAAAATAGTGTGTATACGTCAAGATTCGTTAGCTACCGCGAAACCTAGCAACGATATATCTATATCAAAATTTTTTCTGTCATTTCTGTCACTCAATTGTGGTTAAAGTGTCACAAATGTCATTAATTATGCGATACCATACTATTTTTTATAACTTGTTAAGGTAGTTCTATAGGTACAGTAAAATCAAAAGTTTTTATTTCAATTTATCTCCATGACATGTGGTTTTAGAGTTTAAGTTTATTAAGAAAAGTTGTTTCAAATTGTTTCAAGAACAACATATTCAAAATTCAAAGTCATTCAAGGTGATTTGTACTTGCTACATACGTATGAAAATTTAAAAATTCATAATCTTAGCATTTTTTTTAAAACTAAAGGAAGCTTCTTTCAAATATAATAAAGAGATGTGCAAAATTTTAAGAAGGTTCACCATTTAGATTTTAAGATATTTAGGATTGAAAATGGCAATATTTAACACAGACTCTTATGGGATGAGAGAATTGAAAATTGGGATTTTTAACAATAAATATCTCAATTTCTACGTGGTGAAACCTCTTAAAATTTGGTACGCATATGCGTAACGTATCAAAAAATGGCGGTACCAATTTTCAACAAATTCCTAAATAATCGATAAAACTATAGAACTATACCTTAAGTTCAGAGTCCAGCACAGTTCAATCGGATTTAAAAGTCCGTTCCCTGCCTGATCACTCAAGAGTTTTTAAATTAAAAATAAATATAATTTTTTAACAGAGTGAAGGTATATTTTGTAATTAGTAAATCATTTACAATAATTATAAAGTAAAGGAAATTTTCTTAATTATTTTTGGAATTTTTATACTATGCAAAAATTGATTTTTGAATGGTTTTTATTAGCTCTGTTTAGATGAAATCAATGAAGAAAATAAAATTTACTCGACAATATATATTTTTATATAATGCAACCATATTTTCCTCGCTTTGTCGAGCATATCTACGGGACAAAAAGTATATACGTGTTCTTCGACCAATCAACTCATCGTAGCAGTTTCCTCGACAAGATTAAATGACATATGATGTCTGGTAATTATATACTAATTACTCTTAAAAACTACGTTTGTTTTCTGTGGTGAGCTTCGCCTCCCCTCCCCAGCCCCCGCCGGGACTTCGCCCCGGATCCCTTTGTCTTCGAATATTTATTTATTGAAATACATATGTATATCAATAAAATAAACAAATGAATCTTGATTAATAACCTGCAATGACAGGATGAAATTTTATGTTGATATTAATCGCGAACTTTCCATCCTGTTGTGATAAAAAAAAGTATACGCACCATTGTTGTGACAACAATTCGCGGACGGCAATGTTCTACTTTCCTCCCTTGGTGCGTAATATACTAATTCATTAAAGTTTTCTTTTATTGTAAGCGAGTTCAGATTTTGATCATAAATTTTTTACATATCTTTGCATTAAAAAATATCCATCATAACCACATTCATCGCTTTCTTCTGATGTGATCTTAAAAAAAGTAATATACTCTGGCATAAACTTGTTCAACTTGGACGAAATTTCTGCTCTTTATTCCTCCTTTTATCAAAGTACGCTGCTGATCAGCATCGCTCTTAAGCGCTAATTATTTCGTAATTTTAAGAAATTTGCTAGGTATAAAATGTCAAATAAAAATACAATATTGACATGGCCAATCAGCCTCTGTTTGAAAATTATCTTATCTAGCCATAAATTTGGATGAAGCTATGATAGACAGATAAGGAAAACGTATAGTGTAAAAGCTTTTCGGATAGTGCCAATGAACCGAAACGCAAACAGCAAAATTAAAGACTCGAACGAGAACATTTTTTCCAGAGGAAGTTTCGTGGATTTGTAGGGTTTGTCTTGCAGATATTTTGTTTCCCACTGCCTAGGGATAATTATCGTCCGACAAAGGACATCTATACAAACTGCCCCACTCTCATTCATTGGTCCGTTGCTTCTATCTCAATCCTACTTCTCGCTGGGATGCTTTCCATCGCTCCTTCACGCGCGCTCTTTTCCTCTGAAAGCTATAGAGCACAGAGCGACATTAGGGACTACGTAGGTAGGTTTGGACCGATCTCGAGCGTGGGCGGAAGAGAGGGGGCTAGAGACGATTCGGCGTGTGCAATGGGTCGTAACGCTCTCGCGTGGCTCTCTCCGTGGATGGAGGAATTTGAGCTTGGACGCAAGCCAACCTTTGCTTTACTTGACTTGACTCCACGGGTTCTGCCGTCGCTTATTCCTAGGGATAAGACCATCGTTGCGGAGAGCTCAAGACGGAAAGAGTGTAGATCGGGCAAAGGGTTGGGGCCACTCTCACCCACACACGAATATACGAGTAAAGACAAATATATATCGATGTTCCTTCGAAAAAGTTGTCGCGTCACCGAATATCCTACATAACTTGCAGACTCGCTCCCGCGGATAACTTTTCCCTCACCATCGCATTTGTCATCGTTTCATTCGTCGTTGTCGTCTAGAAGCCTCCATCTTGTAGAATGTCTAGCAAACAGATCAAATCCAAGCCTCTATATACGTGAGCTCTTCGATGAATTCTGGTATTTTCCAGAGAAAATTATCGATGATTTTTCGATCTAAAAAGCAGGTTGCACTTTTCGCAGTCGATGCCACTTATGTCGAGAAATTAGCCAAGAATAAACGTTTTTTAGGGTACATGCGAGAAAAATTAAAGGAACTACACCGGCCATAGGTGCACCCACTAATCCTGATACATGAGGCATGAAATAGATTAGCTAGTTGGTCGAACTATAAAAGACCTTCATGGTCACTAATGTCTGACCCAGACGTTTCGTAGAGAACATAGAATGGAAAAGGCAACCTGTGTTCTCATATTCGAAGCTACTTACTTCGCTCTTTGCCTTCTGGCGTAGCAAAAAGTTACGTTGCTCTGGATACAGTAAAGCCACCACTCTAGCACTGCCGTTTTTGGCTGTAACAACCCCTTCGGCCACGCAAAGTCGTTTCTTTTGCTTTACGGTTTTAATAAATCTCTGTGGGGTAATTCGCGGCGGGCGGGAGCAGACATTAAAAACCCTCCGGATACCTCAGACAGTTCTACGCTGCTGATTAAAGCTTCAACCGTATAAGAACAACAGCACCCTAGCATGGTCTTTATGGGCGTATCGGCAAATCTCTACAAAATTAACGAGAAAAATCGGACTTAAGTAGCGGCAAAATAAATACCAGTGCATACATATTTACGTATATACGACATATCATTGTGCATAAAAAAATAACTTCAAATATTATAAAGAAAGCTCATAAACATAAAAGTTATGAGGTGTAGTATAAATTATAATCTGAGACGAGTCCAAAAATATTTGTAAAATATATGGTACATAAAGTACGAGTATTACAATTGATAGTTGCACAAATAAGTTTTGAAATGAGTTTCTCGGATTTGATACTAAGGTTAACGTTGACTAAATCTTCAACGTAAAAGTAAATATGGGCAATATTTTAAACTCATATTCATGAATATGTAAAATATTGATGACACTATACGAAGTTTAGAGGTTTCTATGTGTTCAAATAAACGCGTACACGTTTCTATTTACTCTTAATTCTCATATAAATTAGCGACGTATAATTTTATTTCCATGGACTTTCACACTGTGAATGTATCTGCGTTAAGAGAGCACGTGCAATCTTCGCAAGCTAGGTATTTATGGAGAAAATCCTCTTGATCTTAACCGAGTCAACGGAGCTATACTCTACACAGTTATCTCGGAGGAAATCCAATGTTTATCGAACATGTTTTTGGTAGGTTCGCGAGGATTAAATGGTGCGCTGGTGAGCTTTAATGAATCTGCGTTCGCACGATGACACATAAGTCTTCTCATTCTTTGAACACAGTCAGCAAACGTTACTATCTTGTCTCTTTCAATGAAAATTTAAAGCCCAAAAAACTATTTATGGTAAAATTCAATAAATCTGTTTCTGTCCTGAAATCTTTTTAATAATTTCTTTACGTTTACTTTTTGTTTCAGGTAAGTTGTTTTCACCTTCAACTCACGCATATAAATCTGACCAACTATTATATCTACAGACTGTAAGTATTAATAATAAATATTTGTAATAACCTTAGTAATATACGTCAATTGAAAAATGTTACCTTGTGAAAAACAGTGTAAGTAAAGCTGTATAAGCGAGAAACAATAATTTTTTATTTAGAGTAATTGAAAAAAGATAAAATCAACAAATACCGAGAATAGTAATTCCTGAGAGACTATCGTAAGCCTGCTTTAAATATTTCTTGAGGAGCTGTAGAGAAGCATAAAATAGTAAGAAGGGCGCATTGAAAAGAGAAACATTGACTCGATCGGACATGTCGAGATGAGCGATCCTAACACAATTACAGTTTATAACAGAGGGGAAGCCACCTTCAATTGTGATAATGCATGAGATCCCCTAAACAGCAATGACAGCCGCCATTATTGGAATGTTAAAATAATAGCTAATACATTAATGACAATTTAAAAAATCTTCAATCAAGTTATTTTTAGAGATTAAATAACCTCTATGAAAATAACAGACCGTTTTTACTTGATAAAATTCAATTAACAAATAAATTTTACATTATTAATTAAGTTAGAAAATAAATGTTGATAAGAATGATGAATTGAATGAATTATTTGAAAAAAAAGGTAAGAACAGTATAGAGAGAATGAAAGTGGAAAGGAAAAAAGAAGTAAAAGTGAGAGATAGGATGAATGCTGGAGGAAGAGACAGTCGATTTGCTGCGATATCGTACGAGCGTAAAGCGCGCCGTGAATCAGAGCCCCCGCACTCGTAGGCGATGAGAAGCGAAGATAGAAGAGGTAGGAGAAGAAGCTGGAGAAAGTGGAAACCCGTGGTGAATTCTGCTCTCTCTCTCTCTCTCTGCGAATACGAATTATTCCAGGATTTTCGAGGGCACGTTCTAACCAATGCGCTAGCTCGGCTGATTCTGGCTTTTGCCTGGCTTTCCTTCAACCCTAACCCTCCACGAAACATGCTACGGTATTGCGAATGAGTGCGAGAGAGACCAATAGTGGAAGAAAGATGTATACAGTAAAGGAGAGTGAGCTACGGGAAATCATGGACATTTAACATTCAACGCGTATGATTAGACGGTCTGGCGGTGCATAGAGAATACGCTATTGCTGCCGAACCACGTGCTCTTACTTTTCACCTCCGACAACCCCACCAACCTATAGGTCCTTCTTTCTATCGTTTCAAAACGTTGAAACTCGAGAATGAATTATGTAAGGCAAACTACTTCATTCATCTTGTTCTTGTTATTTAGTGACTGTAGCTAAACTCAGCATATTACCGTCACTGAAATATCGCGAGTAATTTTTTAAAGTAAACGTGGCTCTCTACTCGCTCTGACTCTATGCTTTATTGAATTTCCTCCTCTACCCACACCTACTATCTACGTACATCCTGTTTTATAAAAAATATTATTTTCTCGTATGTAGAACCTCATCAAAAAAAAATTGCACGCTGTTTGAAATTTTTCCATAAAAGTCAGAGAACTTTATTATTTTTAGAACAAAAATTAAAGATGGTATAAGATAATAAAGATGGTAGAAAAAATAGAGTTAGTCAACATAATTGCAACCTTTTCGTTCGACTGAAAAAAGAATTTTAGCAACTTTCTTTAGTATGAGTGTCATCGTATCCGAAAACAAAAATAGGCACACAAACTTTCGAAAATTATTGGGGAAAAAAATACAATTTTTTGTAGAAAAGAAGCATTCTCGATATAAAAAAATTCCTTTTTCTTTCATTTTTACCTCTACTCTAAAATTAAGTAATCTAGTTCTAGATTTGATTTTTTTTTAATGTAAAAACTTTGACAGCGTGAAATTTATCAGAAAAAAATGCCCGACCAGATAACCTTGGTTTATCTTATTTTTGTTTTTAAATGACAGGAAATTCCTATACCTGGAGTAATTCCGGTCACGAAAAATCCTTTGTGATCCACGATTTCGATTATTAGAGAATGGTAAAAAAGCTCCATTTAAGAAAAATATAAAACGAATGCTACATCTTGTTCAGATTTTTAAAACAAAAATTAGTTGTTCATATTTAATAATAAATATGGCGAATACAGCTTTGGTAGATATTATACTTTGATACAGAAACCATAAATTTTCGATGCAGGCAAATATAAGTTGTCGGAATATTCTCGCGTCAACATTGATTTTCTAGCCGTGCACCGTCAAGTTTTGTGGTTAAGCACTTTAATCATAAGGGCTTCGAGACGGATAACGTTGGGGAAAACCCTGCGTTCGATCGGTTCGAGAGGAACGCTGCAAAGACTGCTTCCTCTCTAGTGATCAACCACGAGAAGAAGTTTCGGCCGCACGGAATGAGCCGAGAAGTAGATGGTTGTGTACGTTGACTGGATAGCCAGAGAATTGAGATGATAGTGGTTGCGGATGAGTCGCCAGAGGGTGAGAACAGCAAGAGGTACAAGAGAATCGAAGAGGAATGAAGGAGTCTGTTGGTCCGATAAACAGATGCCGGTAGAATCCCGTTCATTTGGCAAACATTACATAGATTTACTGCCGTGAGACTAACTTCAACAACTACCAACATACGTGCAATAATTTTGTGTCATATAGTCGAGTCCTACACCACACGACTCAACTACTGATGCAATCAATCGCAAGCATCAATCATACTATTAAAACCTTTTTTTCTAAAATAGCTGGTGATAATCTAATAAATATCATACCTTATCACAATAAAGAGAACTTGACGATTTAAATAGTTTTAATAAAATAACATGGACTTTTTTCATAAAATAATAGTTTTTTCATCTGTACAGATCTCAAATTATAAAAAATTAAAATTCATATATATAATACATGCTCTTCTTAAATCTCTGGCGATGGAAATGGTATTCATTTAATTCCTTTAATTGAAGGATATTCAAGTACATATGCATTATCTATCCCGCCCTTAAGAAATAAAAAAAATAATAAACTTAAGAAATAATATATTTGCATGTAAATGCAATAAACGAAGCGAAAGACGGATCTAATCATTAAAAAAATTTTATTCTTGATAGTTTCAGCAGTCAATGAGTCGTGCACGAATTTAATTTAAACCGGTGACCCACAGGTTACGATTTTTGCCATCGTTACGACATTTTGCACGTTATTCCTTTGCACACATGTAAAAGCAAATTATTTTCTTGTCTAGTGTTCCTTGCTCGAACATTTGAATTTTAGAGCGTATGGAACAGTATCAAAAACGTAAGAAAAAGGTCTCTTAACATTTGGTTATTACCATTACACAATTTTGCAAAGACAAATACATGACTACGAACGTTGAGGACGTTATCTTAGAACCGTTATAAGAATTAACAATCACGCTATTTCTCCATCGCGCTGAATCCATTTGATTGCTATAAAGTAAGTGAACGTCTCATTCGCTGATCCCAACGACTACTTTTACCAAGTTAACCACCCATCTTGTATTCAAGGTTGCTAGTGGAAGCTTTCGTCTATACCAAGCAGTGCCATCCTCTTTACCCCGTATAGTTTAGCTCCGATTGCAAATTTAAGCTCGCCGCAAGACCGTCTGGCAAAACGTTTAATTTGGAAAGGCTTGAGGCCCACGGGACCACCCTTTATCCCATCATCCTTCGGTATAGAGCCCGAGGTAATAAATAATTTAGCCTCGTGGAAGAGGTTAGCAGGGGATGGCATCCAGCGAACAAGTGGATGTAGGACCTCGCTCGTAAACTCGGAACCTCGGGGCTTAATCCAGCACATGGCTCGACTTCGGTCCTCCAGGTCTCTCTTTCTCTCTCCTTTTCCTCGCTCGTCTCACTCGTATCCTCAGCCTCAGCCAAAGATATTCTCTATGCAAGACGAAGCAGATCTCGATGGTATATGAAACGAAAACTTCTGTATTTCACAGAGCTCTTCTAAAGCATTTGGTCACTTTGGACTGACGAAATAATATTCCAAATACATCATGTAACTAGGATTTATGACCATACATTATATTCTTCTTATCGGTTATATGGACACTAGGGTGATTCTTTTTTTCTTTTTTCGCGGAAACAGGTTTAAAAATTCTATTTATACATCAAAAGAAGCCTGTACAAATTTGAGCTCTTTATAAAAATTTTAACAGCGAGCGCATCGCACTTTTCGATTTTCCATAAGATTAACATGGAAACAGTTACGTCTTCTCTTTCAGAATTTTGTAACTATCTAACGATACATTAGGCAAAAAAGTCCTAGCATTTTTTTGTAAAAAATTGAACGGTCTACATAAAAGTTCTCTTGTGAATTTTACGTTAATCTCACAATTTCAAAGATATTTGAGGTGATAGTAGAAAAATCGAAAAAATCATTGTTTTTTTATTTATAAATCACTAAGTAGTAAGCAGAATAAAATGAGCAATACATTTTTTGTAGAAAATTGACTGATTGTCAAAAATGGTCTTTCGTGTTTAGTCGATTAGATGAAGCGTTAACAAGATTTTCGTATTTAAAGTTGAATGCTAACGTTTGAGGAAAATGTATGAAAACCGGTGAACATCAACTTTAGATACGTATATCTTCTCAACGCTTCATCTAATCGACTAAACACAAGACACCATTTTTGAAAATTAGGCAATTTTCTACAAAAAATGTATTGCTCATTTTATTCTGTTTACTACTTAGTGATTTATGAATCAAAAGCAATGATTTTTTTTTATTTTTCTACTTTGAACTCAAATATCTTTGAAATGGTAAGATTAACGAAAAATTCAAAAGAGAACTTTTTTGTAGAGCATTCAATTTCCTACAAAATTATGGTAGGACTTATTTGTCTGATGTATCGTTAGGTAGTTACAGAAATCTGACGGAGAAAACGTAACTGTTCTCATGTTAATCTTATGAAAAATCGAAAAGTGCGATGCGCCCCCTGTTAATATTTTTAAAAAGAACTCAAATTTGTACAAGCTTCTTTTTATGTATAAAATAAAACTTTCAAACGTGTTTTTGCGAAAAAAAGAAGGAAAAAAATTTTTTTGAATCACCCTAATATATAATAACACTCGGCACAAGAACAATTTTCTATATTTTTGTACATCAATCTTTCAAACTGGTAAAATGAGCAGGATCGACGTAACGTAGAGATTAATGCTCAACTTCTTCTCTTTTCCTTAGACCTTATCCCGAAAAGCTGGACAGCATGTGTACCAACTTAGGAAACGTGCCTTTTCCCCCTTTTCAGATTTTACTGCACGGTAGACAGTTTTATGGCATCACTCACCGTAGACGATATTACGACCGAGTTAGCTTCATAATCGGTCGTTACCGAAGGGTAAAATCATTCTTGTTAGGTGAAACGTGACCAGTGGTCAAAATACGTAGAAGAACGATTGAATCTTAGAGCGTGCTATTCGAGGAATGTTCGTAAGACATCATTTTAGTTTAATACTGGTAGAAGTAAAATTTTCTTTATGTCATCAGTCCAGTAGATACGTAGTTCATCGTATTTTCCAAATCCCCGCACAGATAGCAACGCCTCTGTTTGTCCACGTATGCTTTCGCGAAGAGTTTCAGAGGGGAGAGAGATCGGTTTTCTCCTTCAATGATCTCCCATCGGTGCACTCTCTACCTTCACTTGTCTCTACAGTTGCGTGTGTATATGCACGGTTTTAGGTCTGTATACTGTTGGCGATTGTTCTGCGGTAGCTACACCAATCCCTTCAGTGTCAGTTGCTCGGGCGTGTTTACCATGCTCGTCCAGGCATGTTTCCAACCAAACTAACTCTTGTGACGCTTCAGTAATTCAACGAAACGCGTGTGTCCGAATCGTGAAGATAAATTGCCACGTCGGTCTCATTCCTCTTCCGAAATTCCCTAACCAAGTCAGATATCCCTAAGGAAGCAGAAGAATACTCACCCCTCTCGAATTCAAGACACTTTCCAAATTTGAAAGCGATGATGACACTGGGCAACGATTTCTTCTGTTAAATGATGGAAATCATCGCCCCATGACCGCAGATAAAACGACTTGTTTCATAGTTGAATTAATGGAAATAATGGTCGAGTAGTGACGCCGTAGCTAACCGCTTCTACACCCAGAAGAGTGTTACGCTCGCGACTGTCTCTTATATCCCACTTGCGGAATTTCTGGTTACGAGTGATAAAGTTTTATAGGCGCATGATATACGAGGACGAGGTTGTGTTCGTTGTACACGATCACGAGCAAAAGATTCAAGACGGTGAAGCAGACTGGATGGAAAAAAGAGGGATGGGATAGATGGAGGTACAGGCTAAAAGAAAAAGAAAAATAGGCTATTGAGTAAAAAGAGAGCCAAGCAGAAGAAGAGTTGGGTGGTCGCGTAATTCAAGTAGAAAGTAGGTGGGTGAGTGGTCGTATAGTGTCCTATACTATACACGGGGACTCATAATTTCTGCTCGACGGCACTCTCAAAGACGTAATAACGTAGAGAAATGGTTACCGGTAACCAACCCTCCTCAGTCCGAGAGACGTTCAGTTGAGGAGAGGGAGAGAGAGTCAGCAGAGAAGAGGCAAGCATCTCTTTGATATACTTATATAACGATAGCGACAGTTACGTTTTCGCAATACTGATGCTAGAAAAGACTGTCGAGAAATGAAAGAGAGAGAAAGGTAGGAAAAGAGATGATAGGAATGTAGACGGCGTGGATGGTAGATAGAAGAGATCGGGTCCACTTTGATTACTTTGGATGACGCAGCGAGAGTTTGTCCTCACTTTACCGACGCTACCTCTCTTACTTCATATGTTTTCTCGGTCTTTATACTCTATATCCCTTCTCCAGGAACCGAAAAATCTACAAGTGTGTGCGATTTTGAATACTCCTCATCCGCAAATTCACTATATCGATAACAGAAAAAGTTTCCAGCTTTGAAACATGTCCGCTTTTTATTATATTGCTTTAGTCCCTGTGTACTATATTGTATTGTGCTTCTATTTTATACTTTAGTTCTCACGCTTTAATATGTAATCCACAATTCATTTATGAAATTCAGCTGTTCAATTGTTCTGTAAGCTAGACTGGATATTCTCATGTAGAGCTGAGTTGCAGTAGTGCTTCTTATTCTCGACTACCGGAAGCGTTACTGTTTTTGGTATTCTCTACGGTGCTTTTTTCATCCATTCAAAAATCTCACTTCGAATTCACGATTGCTGCTAGCATCTGCTGGTGTGTTTTTTGTTTTTTACTATAGGCAAATTCCTCATCATAGAAGAATGTTTGTCTCCATCCATATTCATGATTGAATCATAGAATTTTAACAATTGGATGAATTTTGAAATATGAGCGTCTACGCATATTAACTTGAACGCTGGAAATTGACTCTCAATTATTTAAAACAGCTAAAATGCTAATGTGATTTAGAAACACATCGGATGATGTCGATGAACTGATGACTATCTCTTTTTTACATTTGCCATGGTCCTGGTCACGTCTTACGCACGGTCATTCAGGTATCCAATTTGAAAGCATGCCCATCACTTGTCTGATCATTTAATAATTGAACTACTGCAATAAAACTTGTAATACGAACTTCATACGTGATAGTGCCACAGCCAATGGCCGCACTTTCAAATTGATCAAACTTGCTAGTCTTATTATTTCACGAAATATTGTCATTTATTTGTACTATGCAGCAAAGACAAAATAAAAATTCTTATTAAAGCTAATCTCGAACCATATTGGTAATTGCAACTAGAAAGCCTATGTTTTTAATTTTTCAAAAATATCTGAAATACGAGAGTAATTTTGCTGTTGAAGATTTTGTATATAATATTATTCACAAAATTGTCATCTATCTAGTTTCTACTTTGTATGTCTTACATTTTCTAAAGTAGTTTGATAGTTATGTGCCGTGTCAAAACGGGGTCATTCCCCTTCATGGTGAAGTAGTACTCACAAAAGGATAAAAATTTATAAATTTTTTATGTTAAGACGATGCCGCAGATCCCAGGCAGTTGGAAAACGCGATTGGTTCAAACTTCTTTAATTCTTTGTCAATGAGAGTAATATTTTTTTAGCCCACGCAGGTTAATGGCAAAAATGGGCTGATCTTTGGATTTTGACGAAATATCAATAGTTTGTGAGTTTGAGCAAATCGCGTTTACATAAAATAAACATAATTACACTATTTTTGCTATATTTTTTCACTTGTATACGACTTCTAATAATGTGCTACATTTTTTCATATTTATCATATTTTTTTCTTCATTACTAGACGGTAGATCATGTTTATTTTCTTACTCGACTCGACTTTTTTCGTTAATATAGGGTAAAAGCATCATCACCCAGCCACTTCTATACTTTAACATTGGCAAAAATTTAACATAGATATAATTTAACGTTAAGTGACTGGCTACTGGTTTGGAGCGGAGTACTAGTGCTCACCCTATTTTATTTTTCTGAATAACATCGTTTTTCAGAATTTTCTTCAATGAACGGTTTTTACCATGAAGCTACCTTAAGGATATTGTACCGTGAAATCGTTTTCGTTAGAATTTGATTAAAATTTGCAAAGACGTTCTTTGACGCAATGTGCACGTGTATGCCAAATTTTAGAACGTTTTACCGTACGGAAGTCGAGATATAGAGCACATGTTAAATATTTCGAGTTTTAACAACAAATATCTCAACTTCGACACGGTGAAACCTTACAAAATTTGGCATGATGCTTTACACAACATTAAAAAATATATGTTTAGTTTTTAAAAAAAAATCTGTCGAAAATTTTTGTCGACATTTTGGTAATCACATAACTAGTACATTTGACCTTGGACGACCTTGTATTTCGAGTATGTTATTCTCGAGACAATTTGTAACAATTTTTCTTAATGAACTTTGGCTCGCAAACCACTCGGTATGTGAGAAAAAATGAACTGAAACTTTTTGATTGGACTGTCACAATACAACATCCTTAAGGTAATGTGAAACACCCAATTTCGAGTGATTTTTCGGAAAAATCCCACGCTCGTATTTTTCAAGCAAATTCAATGAAATTTAAATATATTATGCAATGTACACTATCCTAGCGCATGACATTCTTCAAATTTAAAAAGCGAAACAAATTTTTTTCATTTTGGTTTTTTTTTATTTCAAGAATGTTACGCCCTAGTATAGTAAACACTGCATAAAATATTCAAATTTCGGTTAATTTGCTTGAAAAATACGAGGGTGGGATTTGTTTGAAAGTTCACTAAAAATTGGATGTTTCACATTACCTTAAGTCATTCTCTTTAATTTTTATAGGCTTATTTAATGCACGAAAGATAGTGTTGGCTTAGTAACAAAAGTGGAATGATGATCGAAAACAAGTATTGAAGACCGAGAGGTAACAGTCTGCCATTAGTCCTGCCGCGTATGGCCCGCAGTGATTGCCGATGCAAATAAACCCCTTATTCTGTACCCTGCGATCATTTTGCCTCTCTCTCTCTCTCTCTCTCTCTCTCTCTCTCTCTCTCTCTCTTACCTTCTTCTCATTCCGATTCCACCACGATCGGGAAAGATTCTGACCGACAAAATGAGAGAGAACGAGAAAGAGAACTCCACAGTTTGATTCACGAATGGATGGGAAACGTTCTGTGGCTTGCAACCTCGGGCCCTCATGAATAATGCAGGCCTTGATGTAATTGATCGCCCAATCGGAACGGCCTTCTATTTATTTTCCTTCACTGGAACCATTCGCATATACGCGTCTTCTTCCTTTTTTTTTGTTTCGTTTCATTCTTTCGCATTTCTCTTTTGCCATTGGTCCGTTCGCTTGAAAGATATTTCACATCGTTCATCGCTAGAAGAATTTTAAATACTCAACAAGGAGTGCATCGCGAACCAATTATGCCTATATACTCAAAATATCTGTTTCCATGCAATTAACTCCATTGCCAATACAATCCTGATTTTCAAGTGTCATGTACGACCAATAATTAGTTTGTACTGTAAAAATAAGATTATGTTCAATAGTTCAATAGTTTTACTTTTTTGAAGAAACTTATGATGTCCACTGAAAAAAATTATTATTAAAAATATTTCAATGAGGTTTTTAGTTAACTGATTCATTTTATTCCTATGATCAAAGTCTGTTTTACAATTCACGTGAAGCAGTAATCTTCGTAGATATGATTGAATAGATGTTATAAAAACTCAATGCATATTTTTATACTTTTATTTTACATGTACGAAAGATGTGAAATGATTGATGATACTATTGATTTATCTTGTGGGATAAGTTGAAGAAGGTTGAAACTGAAATATAAAAAAATGAAAGATAACAACAATAAGTGAGAGTAATGCAGAATAGCTTGAAAAATTGTGTCCAATGGTTGAGTGCATCAATGAAGCGCAGCGCATGGAATCCATTTCATCAAAATTTCAGACCAACATAATTTCAAACTGAGTCTTGTGGAGCCAGATAGCAAACGCGTTGAAGGGAAAAGAGGGTGGTTTGAGAGTTGTGTGTTACTTCACAGAGGAAAAGCAACGCGACGTGTATACACGGATGAGGTAGGTAGTTCAGTTGAGCGTATATATATATATACGAAGGACGTTCACGTCTATGGAGGTGCATGTGCAGAAGAGCGAGACAACGAGGAAAAGAGAGAGATATTCGAAGGGCGGTGGCAGCAGCCGCTTCCATCGAGATAATTCAGTTATTTCATGCCCGGGCACCGGTAATTGGCTGCTCGTGTTGGCGGCTCTTGCTGTACGGACCAGCGCAGCCAGAAAGCCAACCCTACAAACCAACTCTTGTGAACTAACCATTCCCGAGAAAAGCACGAGAGAAAGTGCGCTAGAGCACACCGAGCAAGACAGAGACGAGACGAGCAGCTTTCTGGCCTTCACCGAAGAGACATTATGATGTTCCTCGAGTCTATTTCTGAGTGACGAGGTTAATGACTACTTCCGACGAGAATTATTTTCTTTTCGCCACTATACAGAATGATTTCTCTCATTAAGTATATCGCAGTTACAAAAATGTTATCCATTTCATTCTCATGCGTCACTGGACATTTTTTTAAGGAAACTGCTTATTACCAAAATATGCCTTTATTAATATATGATAAAAATTTAATGGTTTTTTCATTATGTATGGGCAATTCAAAAGCAAAATGACGCTTATAAAGCAGTTAGAATTTCGACTTTTTTCACTGTTATTGTTATGGTTTTTTATTTTAAACTGTATAGCAGCAGCAAAAAGATTCCAACATTCTGCATACATGCTATGTTTATATTATTTGTAAATGCAGATAATGGTTTATGCATGCCCTTTTTCGGAACAAGTTTTATGGAAAGCATGCTCTTAGAATTTCGTTGCATGGTTGTCGCGCCGTAAGTACTTCTTCTCATCCTTCGCGAAGTATTTCTCTCACACTTTTCGCACGCTTCTTTTGCTCATCGAAAGCATCTTTCTTTTTCTCTCAATTGCTTTCCTTGCGACAACAATGTCTCCGATGTCGGGGCGTCTTCTCCCTCCCATTCTTTTATTGTGTTTCCATCCTTGTAAAGTCGCCTTTTACAGCGAAACGTCCGACACCAGCCATCGTTACGGAGGGATAACAAATGCTAAGTGTTTCCCCAGTTATCGAGGAACAAAAGTTAGAACAAGCAAGGAGTGTCGGATGAATGGGCATAGCCGATGTGACGCCCAGAGACAGAAAGGAATGTAACAAAGAAAATATAAGATTAAAGAGTGACGAAAAATTCATCCCTATTTTACGAAAGATTATTTTATTAAGTTAAAGTAATGTAGAAAAAAATGAAGAAAAAAATGAAAATTTATAAAGAAGAAAATTCCGAATTAACGATGGACAAATTATTTTCTGAAGATTAATCATAACAATTTTTTTAAATCATAAAATATATTTTTTGTCAAAGTTGCAACAAAAATGGTCAAAATGTTACTTATTTTTATAAAATAGATTACAATTCACTCCGTGGGAGCCTAAAATTTCTCCATAAAGAA
Source organism: Cremastinae sp. A BG-2022a (assembly GCA_030522545.1). Taxonomy (NCBI): domain Eukaryota; kingdom Metazoa; phylum Arthropoda; class Insecta; order Hymenoptera; family Ichneumonidae; species Cremastinae sp. A BG-2022a. The sequence goes on from JAPYYW010001154.1 coordinate 20,015, forward strand.
TGTTTCATCAATATCAAAGTGTCGTCATAGATTATTCAAGTCATCAAGTGAATCGGTTAAAATTTGTCTTCCTTTCATTATGCTCCTCATTTTTACAAATAGATAGATGATGTGCCCTTTGTAGAATATTTCACTCGAAAAGACATTCACGAAACATCATCAGCATGTTTATGATCCGTGTCGTGACTTACCCGCGAGAACAGGTTTGCAATCGTTTTTGAAGTAAGCAATAAAGGGTTGTAATAATGAAGGAGATGTAATGATGAGTTGCTGATTAATCTTCAAATCAATCTTTGAGATATGGAAGGGAACATAAAATGTCGACTTCGTTGAATATGTATACACATACATTATTATGTAAAAAATATATATATATAATGTATATATGAGAACCCTTATTTAATATCTGGTCATTTGAACGACAAAATCATATCTCGAATCGCATGAGATTGTAGTGATCGAACAAATTCATTCGTTCGTCAGCGATCTCTGAATGTAACCTCGTAATTCCGAGATAAAAGGGGACAGGGGTAGCCAGAGCACGAATATTGGAGATGGAACAATCGAGAGGGTGCCTGAAGGGTAGAGGAGGCTTGGAAAGGGCTGAAAAGACGTCCGAGTAGTATAGTGAAATGACCGACTGGGCAATGCGGTGAAGTGAACGCATACATAGTGACATAGAGAAAGATAGGCGGAGAGGCGAACGAGTATGTGTAAGTTCTGCGGTACTCATAGCCAGAACGAGATTCTTTGGCGAACGAGGGTCGCTCGGGCGCGTATCACTGATTTACATTCGACATCACTGAGCGCCCAGTGGACTTGGGAAAGATCTGCTCGGCAAAGTCCGCTCGACCCCCCGGAGGCTATACCCTTTGTGCTGGACATACAAAAAGAGTGGAGCGGAGAAAGAGAGGGAGAAACCAACAGAGATCCAAGGCCGGAAACTTTGACTCGAATTTTGCGGGTCTGCGGTATTTCTGTACCGGACTACCGGATCTGGAAATGTACCATAAAGACTCGAAGGAATCGTATTTCGATTGACCCTTGGGCCTCTTGTCGCGAACCGCACTGCCATACTTCATAAAAGTTATCATTTACTACTTATATATCCTGGTGACTATTCTTATTCAGTAAATTGAGATTCATCATCAGTCCAAATTGCTGCATAATTATAAAAAATGTATGAATTTATTAAAATTGCACACCGAAGTGAAATATTTGTAAATGATACTTCTCCTGTGGCGATGACGTAAAAAAGTTTTTGGAACAAAAATGTGATAGGTTAAAAATCAGATAATGCTACACAGAGAAAAAATATGTTTATTATGCTCTGACAATTGCTTTACGAAAAATTTACATGATAGTTACAGAGATTATAAAAATGCAAGAATATAAACTCACACTGAGAGTGGAGAACGAAAAAGAATATATAATAGAACATGTGTGCAAGCATACAATAGGAAGAGAGAGAGAGAGAGAGAATGGAATGGAAACTATTATACAGAAAGTTATATGTAGTCTTGAGTCTTCTTTGTGAGGACTTTATGCATATATGTATCTACTCCATCTTCCAGGTTAGATCAAGCATGCCAAGTTAATGATTGAGACCAAATACCTCTATATAAATAGCATCCATACGTTTCAAATCATATACAATTGCCATGCACATTTCCAAAATTTCACTTAAATCACGTGCAGTTGTTACATACATACAAGAAAAGAAACGAGTGGTAATGTTATGTTAAAGAAGCTAGACGGAATATCATCCCTTCGCAACAACTCAATTTTTTCTGCGACTCTCCCTTTTCTCTACTCTTTGTAAACATATAGATATGCAAATGTATATGTTTAAGGATAAGTGCGAGTTCGTGCGTGATAGTCCTGACATTATCATTCGCTCAGGAACCTGGACAAAGTATATAATATTCCAAAAGAAAGAAAGATATCATATGGGACTCACGTTCCACTGCGTTTAAAGTAACATCAAGAATAATGTACCCATCCCTTCGGCGTTTTAGTCTCCCTTCGCTCTTTTTCCCTCTGCTTTTCTCTCGATCTCTCTCTCTCTCTCCCTCATTTCGTTTCCTTTAGTCAAAGTTAAATCTTGATCTCGTAGATTATGTTTCTTTATGGTAAACTGCAGGTTATTGTACACGTATTTCTTTCTTGGCAATAAATGCCTTCAGACCCCGTTATATTTTCTAACCACGCATGAGATTCACAAACGTGGTCGATGCCTCCAAAACGTAACTTTCCACATATGGTAAATACATAAATGATATTGATATACATTTATTCACAAAAGCCAGTTATTTTTAACTTATAGTTATTATTGCATAGTTTATGTATAGCCTGATAAAATGTAATTGAAAAGAGAAGTTTCAGAATCTATACTCTCGTTTTTTCATTCAGTCATATTTTCTTGATTTCTAGCGCATTGACGTATAAAACAGACACTGTTGGAACAACATCAGTCAAGCAATATATGGTGCAGAACGAAAAAAAAGTATTATATATATTCAAAAGGTAGAAAAAGCGGGAAGGGTGAAAGAAAAGGGACAGAAAAGAAAAGCAAGAGTACAGGTGAAACGTTCCCCATTTCGAGACATCACTGACAAGCCCGGGGCATTCACAGTCTTGTACAGCTGTATGGGAGCATACAGACAGGTCGTTCTCCCCGACGAACCATCCTCGGATACACGTACGCTTAAGTAATTTAATTAGAGCAACTCCGGTCTGGAGACGTGACTCCGTCTCTTTGGCCTCGACGCCCGAGCCGACGAGAAGGCCTGCTCTCTTCCTCTCCCACCCCTCCTTTTTATTCCTTTATTCTCTTTCTCGCTGTCTCCCAATTCTCCAGTTTCCTCCCCCGGAGTTCGGCATCCACAAATGGCTCTATATACATACCAAATGCTTCGACACACACGAAAGAGAGACAGGAAAAAAGCGGAAAACGAGAATCCAACTGAATCAGAGAGATTCCAGTTGGGCACAAAAAAAACAAACTCGAGATAAAAAATAGGGAAACGAAATATGAGAATAAGAGATATAAGATAAGGTGATACCATTCCAGTGAATCATATTAATCGAATATCTCTAGAATTCTCCGAAACTTTTTTTTTTCACATTGTCCGCTTCGAGCACCTGCCAAAAGAAAACTAACGAACCCTTTCAAATAAAACCAACGAGGCTCCCTTCTAGAAGGTTCAATCTACCTGTAGATGTCGAAACTAGACACATTTTCTCGAAATTTCTGGAAGGTATCGCAGATCGAAAAATGATTGGGGTTACTGTAACCCCAGGTGACTATTAAGGTTTAAAAATGTAACATTCTAGAGATCCGTAATATGTTCTCAAAATTCAAAATTAACCCGTAATATTAAAGAATGAAAAAAATTTGTTCTCGTGTGTTAGAATTAATTATGGTAAATTTTAAATATCTACATATTCTAAAAAAAGTATATACATTCTAGAAAATTAAAAAAAATCCAGTCTTATATTGCTTTGAATGACAGAACAAATTACATTAAGAAATGAAACAATTCACCTTTAGGCATGAAATATCCGGTGTTAGGAAGAATTATTTGCAAACTATATAGCTACGTTATCGCGTACAAAAGGGTATGTGCACGCAGGCACACGTGGTCCTGTATTAAAGGCTTCGGATATTCTGTACTGTGTATGTGAGTTATATGTATACGCCACTTTCCTTTTTCTCCCTTTCTTTTTAGCTTCCCTTTCATCACGTAGCAGTAGCGACGCTCCAATTTAATACGGCTTACCGAGAGACGAGGCGAAAAAGGGTCGAAATCTTTTTTTTTTTTGAAAGATCCCTCAGCTGAGCACGTCACGTGTTTTCTCTGCGTTCTCTTCCTCTTTTTTTCTTCTCGCTTCATTCTTCGCGCAGGATCTAGGGGCAGGAGTGACGCGTGTGCTCGGCATTTCGTTTGGCACGTGACAGCATCCTTTCTCGTCCTCTCGCATCCACATAGAAGCCGAAAGGAAAATGGCCTCGTATTTACCTTCTATAGTTCGCTCTAAATATTACATTAAGTCAGGCACGTATTCTCTTGCCCCGGCATAGTGGCCAAGCAAGATTGTAACACCATCGCTTTCGCCAATATTCTGCATACGAGCTCTTTCCCGACGTACACACAATTTTCGAGTGTAAATTACTCGAACATAGAGCTCTTCGCATCGTACAGCATGAATTCACGTTCACCGTATATTTTAAGCAAATATATACGTTCTATTTGCGCCGGTGGAGTTAATATATCGGCTCCTAGCTAGTCGACAAGGAAAATACATGTGTGTCTGAACATAAAAGCTCCACAATAGCCAGGCTGTACTCGTGTTATTTTGTTTCGGCGAGGAGACTGCTTTCTTTATGATTATGTACACACCTTACCTGCACACAAACACATTGAACACAAGGAAGTGAATATAATTCATGTAGGTTCATACGATCTTGAGTTTGCCCTTTTGTATTATTTCGAAGGTATTTCTATGTATAGTCTGCTTGCTACATATGTGAATCATATTTATCATATTTTGGGCGACGAGAAACCCCTCGGACACTTGCTTACACAATATGTAAAATCGTATGCAATTGACTAGAGACGTAGACTCGCATTTACGAATTCACTATTTTGCGTCTTTATAATCAACAGACGTGGCCTTGATTTAATGTCAAGTAATGAACAAACAAAATCGACAAATACAATTGTCAAGACAAGGCCATATTTATTGAGGTTTTTTATTACGACGTCTGTCAAAAAGTGAAATACATGAACCGCTTTCATGGTGTGGTTTAAAGTCTAGTAATCAATGGAATAGTTCTTAAAATATTTCTCTAATACAAAAAAGAATCTAATACAAGGAATATAAAAGAAATTACATCCATGCAAATTATATGTTACAGCAGAATATTCTCTACAAAAAAAACTCAAAAAGTTTTTCGTAAAGTGAAAAATTCGAAAAATTCGATTTCTACAGCCTTTTGAATTACTTTTTTTTTAATCCAATTCAATTTCAGACAGCGATTCCACTAGAACGGTTGTTCTGAGCTAATTGTTCGAAAGGACTTTTTTGCAGTGAATTCAATTCTCTATCAGAATATCTTAATGACATTTTTGTGAGATTTTTTTCTGAAGAGTTTTACTACGACGTTCAGAAGTGCCAATATTTTCCTGTGTTATTTTTATAGAAATTATTCAAATGCAACGCGCCGTTGGAAATACATTTTTTTGAGCTCTCCTTCGAGCATTTTTCATTTTTTACCTCAATTCACCTTTTTTTGCTGGATGCAACCGGAAAAAAATCGATTTTTTTCTGCACACCCTAATCTACATACACATTTTCATATATTTAAAAAGTCGTAATAGATTTCGACACTACAGTTCAACCCGTCGTAAATTGTACTTTCCTTCAATCTCCAAAGTCATGTGAAGCTATTTATTATTATGACGGAACCCATGCACGAATGGAATTTGAGAAATCAATTGTCTATGTGTACTTGGCAAAAAAAAATTATTTCAAACCTTTTTTTTAGTACTTAGTATCCCTTTGGTTTACTTTTGAGAATAAAAATGTTTGGTGCCATCATGTACAAATTTTTGTAGCTACCCTATATGCTGTCAAAACATATTGATAAAATGTATAATATGTGTGGGATGTAGGTTCCACGTGGATGGGGGGGGTTTGTGTATTTGTGTTACCGGAAATTCCGCGTTTGCTGCAGGGTTGGAAACCGATAATCGGCTTCGCACCCGGGAAACCACGTCAACACACGTTTAGACTTGTGCTAAAAGTACGAATACACGAACGCGTGAAAACTCACCTCTTGAGACCCGCTCCCGTCCTCTTAGCGAAATTGAACCCGACTGATCTCGGCTGCCTCGTGAGTCCTTTTCTTTCACTATTTTTCTTCCCCATATATTTTCGTCTCTCTTTCTCTCGAACTTCCATTTCATCTCTTTCTCCTCATCTGTGTGGGATTGCTTCGAAATTCACCTCGTATATTTTTCATTTCATGAAGCACGAAAGAGCTTCGATTCGGCCATTGAGCAAGAACTCTCGCGCACTCTCACTCACACACCTTCCTCCATGCATATTATTTTTTGTCGTGTATGACTAAAATCATATAAAAATGTATATAGCTACAAATCATTTGCTCTCCATTATCTTCGCTTTGAAAACGCGATATCGTCCCATCGGATGCAAAATGCTTTTATCATTTTCCGAAATTAAAAATGTAATACTACGTAAAATAACATGGCATGGTATTGAATTTTTGAGCATCACCCTCACTCTCCCTCGATCTTGAGTTCTCTTGATAATTTTTCATAGTCTCGAATATATTCGTATCCTGTTATATCATGCGCATTATTTTTGCGTGACAGGCTCGTGAATTTCGAAATCAAATTTTTAAACAAAAATATACTTCAAAGAATTTGCTTCATCTTAACTCTAGGACCATACACTATATTTATGTGTCAAACACCCTACTCGGGGGTTACGCTAATCCCAGCACTTTAAATGGATGTAACCGACTCTTTATTTAACATACCGAAGTTTAATTTTTTTCATTTCATCTTTCGAGTCCTAGAAAATGATATGAACTATTAAAAAAGATCTCATATTTGATATCTACCGAGAAAAACGCAATCGAAAAAGAAAAATTTTCCAAATTCCAAAATCGTAAAAATTTTCTGGGGTTTGGTGAACCCTGTGCAGGGTCCTAGGGTTAAATATCATTCAAAGGTTATTTTTAGTTATTTTTTTCATTACACTCTAGGTTCAAAAGAAAATATAAACTGAGAACATATACTCTGGTGATCTCGAGAGTCTTGCGGTCTGGTTCCCGCACGGTTGTGACCCTTGCTATCGCCAGGGAAGGATGATAAATACAATCTTGTTCGCAGTAAACTCGCAACTCGTTTTATCGGCAGCCATTTAGACAATGAAGATAGTATTTCTCTCGCGGTTTTGGTACCATATATCACACAGTCCATGATCCTCTTGTTCCATGCGTTCGCGGACATTCGTAAGAATTTCTACAATAATCTCGCGACTCCCCAAGCTTGCCGTCGTGAAAGAAGGCTAAAAAAAGGAATAGGTTGAAAGCTAGCCAACATTTTTACCGGCGAGGCATGAAAAATACGAGTAATGGAAAAAGTGATGCGAGATTGGAAGAAAGAATAAGTACCGGAAGAAATATATCGAAGTATATGACATATATAGATACATTGGTTTATCGCGACGAAAGAACGCGTTATGAACTTATTTTTTCAGCGTTTAGATAAGAAGATTAATGAGCAGGCGGGACATGGTGATGTACGAGGTTGATCATTAATTTGAAGAATTATTGTTTCTTATTGTTTGGAACATCATTTTTGTGAAAAAAGAATTAAAATAGAGCCGTTTTGTTATTTTTTAAAGATTCGAGATATAGTGTATAAGTTATTTTTCTTCTTCTACTTTTAGTGAGACAAAAAATGTATTGACAAAATAATAAGTTTAATAACACATTGTAGAAAATAGAAAGAAACTGTGATAATACAAATAAACACAAAAATGTTGGTACATATCTCGAAAAATTAAGAAGAAATTCAAAAATAAGAAAATTTTCATGAACTTACTTTTTATTGGAACTTTTTTTTTAATTGCAAAGAAAAGTTCATCAATTGCTATTTGAAAAGTATTATAAAGGTGCTAGTAAAAAAACTTTAATACTTTAAAAAATAAAATTATCGATTGGTAAACTAAGGAACATGTAATATTCTCATTCAGATGTAATAGAGATAACCTGAATCAGATAATAGTATTTTATAAGCAAGTGTCAATAAAGAAAGTTTCCTGTCTCAGCACTTCTCATTCGTCTCAAACTTGGACTCCCACCCTGCCTCTCGTTATTTTCCTCAAAGAAATCGTTAGTATAACAAACATTTGTCACGACAAAAACTTCCAGTTATAGCCACGCCAAGTATGTATACGTTTACACATACACATACAAAACTCTGTAGACAAAGTTTATGTATATACAATAGTGAGGATGGAAGGAGAAATCACCGAAGAAATCTTCTTTCATCGTAAACAGGTCTCGGGTATCCTCGCAATTTTTCATTCGTCGAAGGAAATAAACGAGGGAGTGAGAGGGAGAAAAAGGCTAAACGAACGTTATAAGAATAAAGAACGGAGAGGGAAGGTATCGCTTAACCTTTCTACTCCATCCCATTGGCCCAGGGATTAATCCGTTACAGTTTACAGTGCCGTTAAAACCAGACAACGTTCTCTCTCTCTCTCTGTCTCTCTTTCTAGCCTTCTTTCCATCTCAACCCTCTTCTCCATTTCATGCCTCTCAGCGTTCACCTCTCTCAAACTCCAGCAAGGAGAATTGCCTGATGGACGCTGATATATATCCACGAAACAAGAAAGAGTGGCGTTTATAACGCGTCGCCTTTCGGTTCCTAAGATATTACATTATACTCTCGTGGTCACAAAATTTTATTACTCCATCATTGAAAAAAGAATGTAGACCTTTTTTCCAATAAAATTTGTTTTATTAATGGCATGTACCACCGCATTTTAATGGCAAAAAATCGGATGAAAAATAGGAAGTTGGCAGATTTATAATGTTCTTCCTATAGTAGGTATCATTCGTTTTTGAAATAGGACTGTTGGGCATATGCATCATATTTCGTATTGAATGAAATTTCGTATAATTCAGCAAGAATTTTAAAAAATTGTTATCTTTGATACATAAATAGTTGTTTTTGATTTTTTTCGCAATGCTCCTTTTGTTTATTTAAATGTTAACATAAATATAAAAAAATGTAAAAGTAAAAATCTTTTCACCATCCGTGCATGAATAATGTTATAATAGTTTATATAATAATAGTGAAATAAAGCTGAAAGTACGTGTAGTTGGATTTTGTCTCTTGAAAATTTCCTCAAACTCCTAATTAAAAGTCTCAATAGCTTTTTTTGCTCGTTGAGAAGTACAGGAATGAAATTCCTGGAAATTATAACGAGCTTTTGAATGAATTGAGAGGCAAAGAGAATAGTTATTGCAGTGGTTTGATAGAAAGAAATGAGACGGTGAAAAAAGGAGCGTGTGAGTCGGAAAAAAAAATGAAAGTAACGAAGAAAAAGGGGAGCAGCCACGTTGTCTGTTCGATGTTACGACTTGTCGTAAGTCGAGTTTTACGACTTTATGCTACGTGCCCGCTTCCCTCGGTACACGAGGTATTCTCTCACACGATTTTTCTTTGACTCGTGCTGTACGAAAGAGGATATTGGCCAAAGAAGAAACGTTGGAGACGAGCTCGCACCGAAACTCCTGAACCTCACTCGCGAGCCTCTTGTCGGTGTGTGAATTTGAATTGTGAAAGGAAACTAGCGAGAGAGAGAGAGAGAGGGGGGGGAGAAAAAAGAAGGGTGAGATGAAAAAGGATGAATGAGCATGTAAGAGATGTAGGAGATTCGCAGGAGAAAAAAAACAAAAAGGAAGAAAGTATGAAAAAAACGAGAAAACTCTCACCGGACCGACGTTGTCGGGATTGGCTATAAATTTATTTGCCCTTTTAGACGTGATATTGTTTTACTGTCGTCTAAAGTGAAAGAGCAATCTCCTGCAAAGCTCAAGTACGGAACCATGCCAATACGACCTGATATTTCACGTGTTTCGAATTTCTCTGCATCTAACTTTTTCTCTTTTTCGCTTGCTCTTTTACAGATTTCTATGAAAAATGGCGCGTAGGAGAATCAAATTTACCTTTGCATTTAACATTATTCACATTTTTAATTAGTAAACTAAAGTTTGAATTTTTATGAATAAACTTTAAATCAAAATACTCCTTATAAAATAAAATGATTACTTTTAATACCAAAAAATAATAATTATCGAACCGCAGAATATTTTAATCAAGCAAATTTTAGTATAATCATAATAATTACTAACTTATTGCTAAAATTATTCGATATTTTTATACATGAAAGTACGTACGTATTGTTTATGTAACAGCAATAAATAAATGAAAAGTAATAATAATAATCTATAAATATACGTACAAGAGGTATATTTGACGTGTCGGTGTTTCGGTTTGCTGCAGCGATTCACCGGTTGCTGAGCATAATTTTCCCTTAAACGCAGCAATAAAGAGTTAGCAAAGCCAATAAAATGGGGAGAATACAGGCAGCGATCGGTTAACGAAAGCAAAAACGAAAAACGCCCGAATCGGATAACCGATGGCTTTTATGAATAATTCAGGCAACATCAGTGCCAAACGAGGTTTATCGTCACACAAATTCAGATCTCGCGTATCTGACCAGCGTCCGGAGAACGAACGTAAAAAACGTTAAACGTGATAGCTCTGTCTATAAAGCGAGCCTCTCTAACCTCTTCTTTCTCTCTTTCACACACACAAACATGCGCGCGCACGCAGCCCCTTCTCGAATTTCGCATGTACCACGTCCAACTTTACTCCAATCAGCCGAACGACACATCGGTCCAAAAGCTCACGCGAGTGTCGGTGAGAGAGTATCGCCCTGTCGTGTTGGTGTGCCTGGCAAATGGAATCGGCACTGATGTCTATAATTTGAGGGTGAATCTACCATTCTCTCGCGCATCAATGGGCGTTTTGATCGGGATAGCTACATGCGCAATTTTCAACAGGCATTTTATTACTCGTTACCTTGTCCAAATTTAAACGGATGACATGTCCTACACACTATTTTACCTTCTCTTCTCCCCTTCCCAAACTATTTTTTTTTCTTCTTTTCACTACCTCGTTTTCACTCCTTTCACCCTGTCCCTAAACCATAATTATATTTACAGTAAGTGGCAATCAACTGTTATTTCCATTAACAATGACAAATTACTGGCTTGCTCGTTAATTGGTGAAATTGTTGAAAGCTGAGTCCTACGAAGCGAAGGACATTAAAGGTTTCGTTACAGAGGGTTTCAAACTCTTGTTTTCAAGTACCGTATATCTACTATGTTTCCGTTAAAACCTGTTTTTCACACACCTTTTTTGATTGGCGATTCATTAGGGACTACGTAAAAAGTATAGCGTCGTTAAACATCGATGATAAATTTCAGACCTAGTTATTACCTTCTGATAAAATAAAATGACCCACGATTAAAAATTTTCTTCTGCTGGGAAGCACGAATCAAGTTGTTTGTTCATCAAGAATTCAAAGACAGCAATAATTTATACTTTTCATTTCTCTTTTCTCAATAAAAACATATTGTATCTACATGTGTATCATGAGGTTTAATTAAAAAAAACATTTTATCTATAACGATGTTTTGTTACCATTGCTTAGAAAAAGGTAATAATTTTTTTGTTTATAAGAAAGTCAAATTAATATTATTAATTGTAATTTATTGGTATTGAGTGATAAAGAAACATTAGCTCCGCCCAGTAATTAAACTCAGTATAACTAAATAAAAATTACACAAAATCTTCGGTTGATGAGCTAGAATGTTTTTTTTCCTTCACGAGTATTGTCAAGTGGTGTTTTTCAGCCTAAGCCAGAAAAGTAAACGGTAAAGTAGAATCTCTGGAAATGAGGAAATTTACGGGCGCGGCTGAGTGTGCTGGGTAATTGAACTTTTTGAGCAAGGGTAACAAAAAATCATTATGGTCCTGATAATTCAACTTGGAATAGCACACATATATGCATATCAAAATGTATATTGGTATGTGTTGATGTTATATGACAGAAAGGGGATGGTTTGTTAGGTGGTGAGTTTGGAAATCGGATTGGACCTTTCGCTCATGCGGGGTCGCACTGTATTCCCGGCGGCAGAACACAAAACTTTCTCATTCACTCTCTCTCTCTCTCTCTCTCTCTCTCTCTCTCGCTCTCGTTTGTTACTCTCTTATAATTTCGCCATCCACTTTTCCACCCTGCCAACACGTATAACAAGCAGTTCTTGTCTCACTCACGTTGCCTCTTTCTTCCTCTCTTTCTCGCCGAATGTAATTATCCCTCGAGACCAGGGGGCGATTGATGGGGTAGAGCTTAGCTCTGGCCAGCCTTAACAAGAGTTTGATGAAAATCAAATTAACGTTAATAATATCAGTATGAGTCTAGCTCTCCGCTACCCGGGGCCTAGTCTCTTCCATCTCGCTCTTTCGCGTTCCATCGCTCGCCTCACACAATATCAAGAGACACGCTTTTCCGCTTTCTGATTAACCAAATGCACAGAAACTACTATACTCTATATAATATACATGTATACCTATGAGTACACATCCGGATCTTTACATGAATATAATCTGCGATAAAAATTAAACGAAAAGATAATCCTACCCAACAAATGTTATTTATTATTTTTCAATGTACAAAAATAATATCCATGTGCTATTTATTTTCCAGTGTGCTATATTTATCGTTTGTTTGATCAAACATTAATGATGTCATCCGTATAAGCATGTCATCAGGAGTTCCAAACGTGAAAGTTAGCTGGTTTGACAAGTAGCAAAACGACGTAACCCGTTTGTCATACGCAGTACACACGTTCTCCCCATTTAATATTTGATAGTGCTAATTTGTTTTGCACCATCAATTAGACTCGTCAGAGATTCGGTTGTGAGGTAACGACAGATGCTAACAAAGGGAAGCAGTTACCCATTGCAATCCACAGTCCATCAGAAATTGTCTGATTAAAGCCCAATCGAATATCCATTTGACTAATTAACTCCAGCATGTACTCCTTTTATGTACAAAGCCTAAAAGCTCGGCTTTTTAAATGACGATATACGTAAGCTCGCAAGAGAATAAATTTGCTTTATTTTCAACCAACATTTACTGACTTCCTTGTCAATCCATTTTTTCAAACAAGTTCATGGTGCACAATAAATCAAAAAAGGATTAGTTCGCTGATTGAAATTATTACTAATTCATTTAATTTTATAGTGAGTCACACGCATTCATCCATAAAGGTGGTATTATATTTTATACAATCTCGCGCTAATTAGTTCGATAAATATCGGAATGAAAAAAAGAGTATTTCACTCCAAAAAAGAGTTTTTTTTTAATTTCAATTTTTTTCTTTTTAAAGCATCTGTTTAAATAACACAAAAGCACTATAATTGTGTTATATATCATAAAGGTACTTCCAATTTTTAATTTCGAATGTTGATAGTTTTGAGAGGGCGAATGTTTTGTTCCGGGTAGAATGGTCGCAAAAAATCGTCAAGTGTCACCGCATAGAGTTTCGTAAATATCGGCACAATGAGCGACGATAAGGATATAATTTTTAAAAGTTTCGGAGTATTAAGAAAAATAAGAATTCCAATTCTCGAAAGTTTGTTTGAAAATGAGAATTTAATTTCCCATATTTTTAAATGAATTGTGAAATATCGGGAAATGCCCATAAAAATGAAGATCGAATATAATAAAGATAAAATTACTCCGTCTCAACAGGAAACACTATAAGACAGCAAAGGAAACACTGACATTCAATTCACAATTTGTAAACAAATTTTGAACAGATATAAAATATTATATTTGTGTATATGTATATACTCGTGATTATATTTTTATACCATATAAGTATATTTTGAACAAATTCATAACTAAATAAGTAATAGCGCTCAAGAAATTTTTTATTTCAAAAAAACTTACAGACATTATAAAATGATTTTCGTTTCTGTTTCCAATTTTTGTTTAAAATTTAATTGTACCGCAAAGTTTGATTATTCATAATTGAAAAGTGATGAAATCAGTAAAAAGGTAAAAGAATTAGTATTAGGGCTAGTTAACATAAGATAGCGAAAACCCGAACAGTTTGTTCTTGGTTCGATCATCGATAGGTTAAACTTCATTAATTAAGGAGAAAGCTGTTTGCAATGCCGGTAACTAATTGGCACCCAGAGCATAAGCAAATAAGTGAGCTGGCGGTAGTTCGGTGACGATAAGACAAAAAGAGAGAGGGGCGCAGAGCATAAACGAAGGTCAGCGATCTTTAGTCTCATAGAAAGAGAAGGTTGAAGAGGAGGACAGCTAAACTTGCTACTAGCTTGTTTTGCGGACTTCAGGGTCCAGTTATAGAGAGGTTCAAGAGTTCGATACACCATCAGGAGGAGCTTTCGAGAATATTATAGTGTCTAGAATATCAAGATCTTGGCTCGTTTCTCATTCACAACTCTACATGGCCAACTGGTTTACTCCGCTTACGAAAGTTTTTCAAAAGGACTATTTTGCTCAGGAAGAAAGCTATTTTGTTCTCCAAATATAATGACAGAACTAACTTTGAATTCATTTCAAATTAACATCACACTCCGTAATAGTTAACATATATAATTATTCATATCGAAGGATATTTAAGGATGTTGTGTTCAAAAACGAAAATGATGGAAATGTTTTAAAAATTTTACACAATAATAAGTATCATCTCTAAAAGATTGTGTAAAAATTTCACGACGATTAGGAAGCCCCTCATTAAGATATTAATTGTTAAAAAATGGCAATTTTTTGTACCTTCCCATAAGAGCACGTGTTAAAAGTTGCAATTTTGTATAATCAATATCTCAGTAACGAGCTTCCTAACTTAAGTGAAATTTTGCACTGATCTTTGTATAGCATTAAAGAAGCTTCGTTTAATTTTTCAAAAAAATTTCATCTTTTTTTTGTGCAATCGCATAGAGGGTAGACCTGTCATTGAATGATGGATCAAAAGTTGTCGAACTTTTGTTTTTTTTTTTGCTCTACGGACTCAACATCCTTAAACGACTCCATGCGTATTCGAAGAACACAAAACAACTACAGGATTGGTCTTTTCCGATAGGCGGTAGTCGAAATCAATCCAAATGTGAATCGAATTTCATCGGAAATCTTAATACTTTTTGACAAATATTTTTAGTTTGCTTCTTCTTAGACGCAGAACGATTGAAATAGTAGAACGAAGTTTCCCCAAAATGACGTCTCTCTGGTATTTGCGAATGTAATGACGATTGATGGTTATTCCGTGAGAGATAAGCAGGGTTCGTTATAAAAAAAAAAACAGAAAGAGGAATTTCCGTGGTAAGTTGAATAAAAGGAAATACAATACCGCCAGCTCCTTCGGTTATACGTGCAGACGGTGACGTATAAGCAAATGCAGGCGGGTCGAGTCGGTGATAAAAAGAGCGTTGAACGTGCTCGGAACGCGAGCGCGCGATGGCGAACGTGTTAATGGGATAGTGATAAAAAAAAGCGGGGTATTGTGGGATAAGAGCTTATGGCATGGCGACAGCGGAGGAGGGAAAAATAGAGGGTGGGTGAAGAGGACGTTGAGAGGGAGGAGCTCGACCTCCGAAGGGGATGTTTTAACGGCTCCATAAATTCCCGCGGTCATCTTCCACCTCGGAGCGCTGGATAAGCGCACTTGTAAAACACGAATGAGCGCGAGAGAAGACAGACCGGAGAAGGTACGAAAATGAGAGAGAAAGTAAAAATGGAAGCGTTGGAAAAGAGAGACCAGCAGAGGCATCTCTTTTTTTTCTTCCACTTTCATTTCCTACAATTAACCCTTCAACGCTCCAGTTTATTTCAACATCAAGCGCGATGATTTTCTTTTTTTTTGTCGCTTATTGTTAGTCAAATTTTTCCATGACCTGCTGTCTCTTATTATTAACCCCAACTCTGTTTCTTTGTTACCAAAAAGAAATCAATTGAAATTGAAAGGAATGTCATTCTTATTCATCAAACATCCGATAAGGAAAAGTTGAAGTTATAGTGATCTGATCGAAATGAATAATATTCGGTAAAACTTTGTAAATAACAATTTATAGTGATCGATATGTTCCGCGAATACAAAATTCACACACATCCAGTAACTTGTAAGCGTGAGAGCATAATTCAACGTACTATGTGTAGTCTGCAATTAAGCTAGTCAATATCCCAAGAGAGAGATTGAAATGAAGCATCGACGGGTTTGCCGTCGATTTCGCAGAGAGGAGCTGGAGACATCCGCGAATTAAGCAGTGTGTTGGAAGGTGGGAGAGGTTGAAGAGCAGAAGGGAGAAAGAGGTACGCATACAAAGCGTGTAGCTAGTCGTAATCAAGATTTAAACAAATCCGTGAGTCAAGTGAGCGATCGCCTTGCAACAGGTGGGATATGTGCCCAGGGATTCTCCATTTTCGGTACAGGTGGCCGTCTCATTCGGAGCGAGTGCTGCGCGCAAGGAGTTAACTCAAGGAGAATAAAAGGGGATAGGTTCCTGCCCAGAGAAGCACGTGAAACGAGGAAACGTGGTTCAACGCGAAGAGGAAAGGGAAAGAAAGAGAAGCACAGCGAAGTAACGTGCCAAGAACCCGCCCCCGGTTCCGTAGCTCCAACCTCAAACTCTCCTCGAGCAAGCCGATATTGTAATTGCCAGTGCTATCCAAGTGGCCCAAGATTGATGAGGTGGAAGGCAAGTTAGTCGAAGCGTAGCAAATAGAAACTGGCGTCTCGGCTTCGCTCTCTCTCTCCCTCTCTCAACCCCTTTTCCTTCTTGTCGCTTCCTCTGCTTAACGTTAAAAGAGGACCGAAAAGCGAAAACATAACATGCAGTACGGGTTCGTAACGGCGATTTATCGCAACTTTCCGTCGAAACGGGATAAGGTGAACCGAGGAAGCCAGCAAGACAGAACGGCGAGAGAGACCGAAAGACAAAGAGAGACTAAGAAAGCGTATGTATGTATTCCAAGTTCCCCTCGAGTGCCCAAAATCCTCAGCGTTCATCAACGATGTTCGAGACCCAACCACTAACAACATTTGCTGGAATGTCAAGTGAGATTAGCAGTTGCTCCTCAGTACCCCGAAACCATAATATAATTAAATGATAGACATATTAACATCTGTCTTATATAAGTATTATACAATTATATATTATAAATATACTGTTGAAGTAAATAACTGATGCATTGATACATTTTTTTCAATAATGCGAGAAACTATTTACACAAACATTTATACTAAAATGAAAAAATAAGCCGTAACTTGGGAAATATTCAGATTTATACATTTTCTCGGAATGTTATTCTTACTCCACTCCTGCTGTAATATTTTTTTACAAATAATAAGATATCTTTGAAGTACATATTCTTCAGTTAGAAGTTTCTTGCTTTATCATAATATATGTATTTTTGTGTAAAACAATATAATGGAGACTCCAGTATTGATTTTTCTTCTGGTTGCTTTGTAAGCAGGACTTTTATGTACACATTCAATTTTCATAGTGGAGAAAAAAGTTAAGGTGAAATTGTTTCGGGGGCGATAACTCAAATCAGCGCGCGACCACCTCCAGCTCAATATTGTTGGACGAACACGAGAGAGCTCGAGTAAAGGACTGAAGAAAAAGTGGAGAAAATTGTTGGGGCATCGAGCGCGAAACGAGAAAACGGGAATGGTGGCATGTTTTGCAGTTCAATTTCGTGAAATCGTTACCCAACCAACAAACAACAACATAGCACCTACCCCAGGCACGTACCCGTATATACGTACATGGTGGGCTAAGGATTCACAGCCATTCACTTTTCTCAGTGCTCCGTTGGTGTAGCCTGTCTCTTAAGTCTTTCGCGTTCCCTTTTCTCTCAATCTTTCGTATCGTTATCTCGCCACACTTCATCGAGCATCTGCGAGCGTTTATTGTTTCAAGCCAGTTGCCTCGAGGAGAACTGGCTTCCTCGCCTCTCCTCTCCTGTCGTCCTCGGGCTCGTTGCAGTGACGCAGCTGAAACGCTTACGATGAAATGAGCTTTTCCCATAGTGCAAACAACGAGCATGAATGGCAAAACACTCTCGCGTGCGTTTCCCTCCAAGTTTCTTCTAGGTGTTTTCGAGCACGAACTCTCATGCGTGGGAGTCACCGCAACGCGATAGTGAAGCATCAGCGAGAGCAGCCGAGCGTATCAAAAGTCATTTGGAAAATCGCCAACAAACATCCAGGCTCCGCACTGAATCATCCGCATTCCATTCTGACGATATCCATTTCTCCTCGGTTAAAGAAGAACCAGTGAAGTCGTTTCTCGATGTCCATGATGGCAGAGTAGATGGAAAACTGTAATAAACCAGTCACAAATCATCATTCCAAATAGCCGAGACGCTCCACTGATTACTCTTTTTGCTTGTGTTGACGAGACACCACGAATGCTTCCTTCTAACTTCTCCCAATAAACAGGACTTGCCGGCCCTGCGAAAAAAAACGAGTGACCCTAAATTATTTATCACTATACCATTGAAAAATAATTATTTTATCGATAATTTCTTCATTAATAATTGCTCCAGAAATAAATTATTTATTATGAATCGTAGTTCATTATGCTGCAGTGAATTATGGTGATGGTAAAAAATTTATAACCCACTTGGTGTCAATATTGATTGCTCTAAGACCACGAGATTTAATAGGATGTTGTATTTTTTCATGACGACCACTCGTAATTGAACCGGCATGAAATTAAAGGAAACGTTTTATTTTTACTAACGGAGTAAAAGTAGTGATGCGAACGAAATAAAAACTCATCGAGATACTTAGACTGGGTGAGAAAGCACGAAATGCTCTTTCACCCACTGAAGAGAGCAAAACCCTTTGCTCAATCCGACCTCCTGACAGAAATAGGGTTGCGAAAGGATTGTTTTGTCGGAGATAGAAGAACGAACTGCGAACTCTCGGTGAAATTCGCCGCAGGGGGTAAAAGGAACGGGGAGGGGGGGGGGTCGGAGTATTGTGGTGGTCTGATCAAGGCATTCGGAATCTCTGCGGAAAACTCTCGGGGAAGAAAACAGAGGCGAGAAGACTAGAAAGCAACCCCAGTAGCGCCATAAGCAAACTTTTAGGTTCATCGAGGTGAATTCTCGATCTCACCCTACTTTCTCTGTCTCCCTTTCTTCCGTGCACCTTCTCCCTCTCTCTCTCTCTCTCTCTCTCTCTCTCTCTTTCTTTCTTTCTCTTTCGTTGTATTGTGTTATTTGGAGTGCTGCAAATATTTGATAGCGGCCAAGATGCGCGTCGGCTTGATTCTTCTTCCCGTCTCTTTGGTATTTCCGTATCGATGCGAAATTTTCTCTGGCAAAAGGGGTTCCTGACAAAACCAGAAATCCAGCGCTACTACTCTCACTCTAACGCATTCTCCTTCATAGTACTGTTCTATGTGTATCAACGATATTTCATCAATGATATTCGAGCTAAAAAATTTTAGAGCCACAATCACCAAGTTTCAATCAAATTATATGCTCAGTATTTTTAACTTATTAAATTAATTAAAATTCCATCTAATCTAGTTCTAAAATAAAAAATAAAATCAACAAGAAAAGGATGAAATAATATTGAATAAAATAGTGAAAATATTTCAAGGAGTAAATAAATTTCACATATTATTGTTGTGATAATTTATAACGATAAAAGCATAAAAGAAAGATTGAAAAATCTAGTCATTGATCACTGGTGGTATCTCTAGCTCCAAAGGCAGACAATTTTCCGGTTGGCTAAAGTAAAAGCTGTTACTGTAGTTGAATGAAAATCTCTCAGTGACACGTAGCAACGACGAAACGTACATTGCGTACCAGAATCGAATGTTTCCTCTTCTTTCTTCATCTTTCTCTATCTTCCACCATCTTTTTCCTTTTCTGTCGTGCGCTTTTGCGGAAAGTCCCAGCTTTACCCTCTGTCGAGAATCGGAAACTTCGTGTAAGAGAATAGTTCGCTAAGGTGGATAAAGATATATAGCTTCGCTCAGTGATGGAACTGGTCTGGAAACTACGGCGGTGCAGACTCCTCAACTAAAGAAGTTGGATTGCTCTCAATTCACCTTGTATTTATTCTGGACGTGAGCGTATAGCTCGACCCTCCATCCGCAAAGATAATACAAGAAGCATGAAATATGAATTTTCCCAATCTTGCGTGGGGTCTCCGTATTAAAAAAAATCGAGAATTGAAAGCTAAAAAAATCCCTATCTTCCCCCACCCTTTCCTCTCTAAAAATGTTTAATTCTTCATTTTTTTATATTATTTATTATCGTTAAATCCACAATAAGTAAAAGAATTTTCGTCAACACTGTCAGATGAACACATAAAAATATGATTTCACCTAAAACTGATAATTTTATTAAAAGAAAATCTTTCATATTCGACTAAGTACCTATTATTTATTGGGGCATCTGAGAAGGGGCGACAAATAGATTAAAAAATAACCTTGAACGTAAGAAATATGTTAATGTACTTTTCCACAATAGTATATTTCCAAATTTCCTTTCAATGTAGAATAAAGATAAAATTATCATCAATTGAACTCCTTTTCTATAGGTCATGTTAAAAAACCACACAAACCTTTTTTGATATCGTATTAAGATTCATGCAAAATTATACAAAGTTTTACCGTCTAGAAATTCATCAGAACACTTAACGTTGAAAATCATAATTTTTTTAACATAGGGGATTTCTAAATGATGAAATCTTTCAAAATTTTATACCCACCATGAACACCGCGTTCAAGAACGTGTCTGGATAAATTTTTTTTTAATTCTACAAAAAACCATTTTAACCATGTAGAACCACGGTAGAACTATCTTAATATTGAATATATGAAAAAATAATCATTTTTAAGGTGTATGTTAGACTTTGATATTATTTGCCACTATTCTCGTAAATGCTTACACTGAAACTTTTCAAAGTATTTAAAAATGAAATGAAATTTTTCATTTCAAATATACTAGTCTCTCCATGTTCAGTAATTTATGAGGAATAATTAGTGGAGGTAAATAAACGTCACTCTGTGAGGCAGTTTTTATCTCTTCTCTCGGTCAATTGTGCAAACGGGTAGATTCAAATGAAAGATTTTGCGATCCAAGTCTACTGCGAGATTTGCCTTACGCAAATATAACGATAAATAAATAATGTAGAGAAAAGCGAGAAATTGAGAGTGCACGAGGGGTTGATGGTAGAGAGATATTTGAAATGATAGAAACAGTTGGAGCATATGCACACAATGTACGCTAGCAAAGTAGACTGTGATGCAAGGACGAGAGTAAAATTTCAGGTTGCTTTCTCTCTCTCTCTCTTTTGCCCCTCCCCCACCCCCGCCCCACCATCCCAGTGAAGTTCTCTCTTCCACGAAAGCAAGAGGGGGGGGGGGGGTTGCGGCGTTATGCCGAGAACTCTCATTGGCTGTAAGCTAATTGTCGAAAGTGTTTGATCTCACATTCGTTACGCGGGAAGCTCCGCAAATTAATGTTCCTTTGAGGCTGGCATCTCGCGTTCATAGATCACGGTTGTAGCTTCGACTGCCTTCGTTTCTCCGGCTAACTCCGAGTCAAGGGGCCAAATCACCTCGTCGCTTTTCAACTACGGAAAGCATGAAACCTCCTCGGTTATGGACTGGTTAGCCGCGTGTTATATCCCTCCCCCCCCCACTCCATATGTATCTCTCTCTCCCTAACTCTAAATCTCACTACCTGTGCTCTCTCACTTTTCCTGCATAAGAGGTTTATTTCCAAAATAAGAGTAAAAACCTATTATAGCGAGGGGCGTGGACAACGTTTAACTTTAATTGCGTTCTCCTTTGCGAAACCGTATGAATAACTTTTCGCTCTTCGGTTGTATAAGTAAGAGAGAGAGAGGAAAACATTGAAAGTTAGGGTTAGGTTTGCTTTCGAGGCTTAGCATTTACGGGACTGTAGTCGTGTGGTTAGGCAATCGCCTCGACGAAGCACCCTGCCTTATTTTATAAAGGCAACTTTAGAGGTAATTGGAAAATCTTTTGCTACCGCTATTTAAAAGCTTCCCCGATCACTCCATCTTACTACGATTGCTATTGTCCATATCGTCGTTGCGCAATACTGTTAAATTAATCATTGTCTCGGAATATTCGTAATCATGCGCTCAAACTCGTCCAAAAAAATCACATCTTAACGGATTCTGAAATGTTTATAATTTTACTTTCAGATCTGATATCGAAAAAATACAGAATTTTAATCGAAACATGAATGTTACTTCTTGAATCATGATAACTTTTTTTGTCTGTTATTAATTTTTGTATATTTAATTTCTTGAATTTGAAAAAAGTTTCAATGTACTAAACTTATATTTTCTTGAGTTGACCATCGTGGATTGTTGTAAAACTAATATGAAATATATAGAATGTTCTTAAATAGTAAAAAATTATATTTAAATATTATTTTCTTAATTTTCCCACAGAATATTTTTCAAAATTTTGCAATCCATTTACCAAGGATAATTAAAACGAATAAGTAACATTTCCTTCGTTTTGGGCATTATATAAAACATTATGAACATTATATAAACTGGATAACATGCAATGCTCTCATAATATTCAGAATTCCCCTTTGCAATTGTAATATACGAAATATTACGAAAAATGTGTACATACAGTGCAAAGTACGCAACGATTAAACATTATTTGCAATCTGCAGCAGAAATTCTTCCCCGTTGCGTTTTAATGAAAGGTATATATATTTATAACACAGTATGGTTAAAACGAGATGCGCAGCTTGAACTTCGTTTGCATTGACGCGACTACGGTCCGATTTAATATTGCTCAATGTGTTTTTTTTTCACCATAATATATATGATGTAGAATCTTTTTTCTCTCTCCAACGGTACCTCTCTGTGCCCCTTTAGCTATTTCCCTTTTTGTCAGTTGCTGCTACTGTAATGAACAGGGCGGAGGATAGAAAGCTCTCTTCTATTACCTTTGATGTGAAATTAAAAAACACGGTAACAAGGGAGGCGAAAACGGAAATGTAAATAGATATACCCATAAAACTCTGTCCGTAATACAGATAGCCTCGACTATATAGCCACATCCAATGGTCGCAAAATAAAGAATTTCCCAGAAAGAATATTATGTTTTTTCTCAGCGTATATTATCGCTTATAAAATGTCGGTATAACAAGGTGCATGGGCCGAGTTGTAATAAAGATAATTTAATATTTATTCATTTTGCCTCTCATCTGATTTTAATAAGCGTTGAAGAATATACCAGAATTGACTGGATAATGAAAAATTTAATTAAAACATAATTTACAGCAAAATAATCGACGTTAAATGTATAAAATGAGATTAAATATGAATTTTGCTTGCAAAATTGGTCAGCGTAAATTGAAATAATATGCGTAAACTGTAATATGATTAAGTAATTTAAAAAATTAAAAAATTCTTTTTAATATTGATGTACTCTTCACTCTCTTCGCTCGTCATAGTCTATCTATTCTCATTTTCATCTTTTGAAACTCTTGGATAACCCTTGGGAAATCACGTTTATACTTCCCCTGCTTTTCTCAAGATACATCCTTTGTCTCGTTTTTCTAAAAATTATGTTTTACTGTTCTCGCTTCATTATGCAATGATCCTTATATTATTACAATTTATAACGCGGTTTAAGCACTATCCAGTTATGATTTTTACTTTTTACGCTGCTTTTACTTTCTACAGTTTTATATGCTCAAAAATGACACTGAAGGAATGAAATCAATAACGTGAGCAACCCCTTTATCTATGAAGTCGATGGCCGAATATTTTTTCGTCGCTTGCCGAGTAAACGGTAGCTGTTTTGAATTTTCTAATAACATTTACCATCTAAAGATTGAAATGTCAATAATTGAAAATCGCATTTCTTCATAATTTAACATCATACTGTGTGTTAAAAGCTCTGCAATTTGACATAATGAATATTACGATATCTACTTGATAAAGTTTCCTCAGATTGTATGCATTTATTTTCATTTTTTTAACAGATGATTTTTGCTGTTATTTTACGTCCAAGACGAATGGGCGCTGGCAAAGATAGGATAAAAACTTTTTAACAAATAAATCAAAAAGTAGCTTTCCTATACAATTATTCGATTCAGGTGTATATATAGTACGATCCATTCATAGTGTTATTAGATCATCATGAATGTAATACAAGATATACTCATATACATTACGTTGTGTGCATATTATTCGGAAGTAAACAACATCCGACGTCTCTCCGTCTTCGTTTCTCTTCTTTCTCATCATTCCTCCCGATTTCAGAGTCGCCCCTTCTTTGACATATTTTCAAGTCTCAAATTTCCTTGTCTCGTTTTTATGAATACGCATTCGTATTTTTTGCTTCGACGCAATACAATGCATCGGCTTATTCATATCTGTTGAAAAATGATAAATGGGGGATAAAAATTTCCGAGACTGCATGCCCGGCTCTGGTTTCAGTCGAATTATTTTGAAAAATAATAACTCTTATATACGTGTAGTAGCGAATTTATTGGAAAAATGAGAGTCTAGGCAGTGTGTCGCTCCGATTTTCGATACACAATTTTAAATAATGAGAGAAAAAGGGTCAAAAAGAATTTTCAATATTTTCATTTATTTACATTTTTCTTTCATATACGGAAAAAGTTGCTCCGTTTTTTCTCCGCGAGAGACAAGCGAAAAATCCATTTTCTCCCATCTGTGTAAAAAAAATACATATAAACGTATTTATGATGTAAATTGCGAGTGGCAGCGGAAAATTTCATTACGCGGACGAGGTCGGTGCAGAGAGAAAGCGAGATGGGAAGCGCTCGAGAAGAGGGTATTGAGAGAGGGCGGAAGATCTCGTTCGACTGGAATTACAGAAAAGTTGAGTCAGGTTTCGCGTTCGAAAATACAATTAGAGCTTCGCAAAGCCATGGAAAATCGTTCGTTAATAACGATCCTTTCAATCCATACCGGATTCATGGATACAATTTCCGAGTTTCGTTAAAAAATTATTTATAAATTGATTGTTCTCGATGGATTATCGTATACGCGTTCTATTGTCCGCATTCTATTATTCTCACTTTGAAATGCGCTCTGTGACAATTGACGAAAAAATACGTGTGATACCCGATGAGTTACCGGAGGAAAAATAAAAGCTTCATACTGGCATGCGAGTGCCGAAGCAAAGAAGAAAATTCGAAATATTTGGACGTAAGCCACGGAAGGATCGCGTGACGACCGGTCGGGTTGTCTATAGGCGTGACACGAGAGCCTCTGTCATGAACGAAGAGGGCACACAGCGAGAAGACAACATAACACAAAAATACATTGTGTATACAGGTTGGCCCTCAATTCGAGAGATACGCGGAATATATACGTGCGAGCGGGGCTCGCGCTCATCGAAGCCGCGCGAGGGAGCTGAAATAAGCGGGAAAGAAAGAACGAGAAGGACGAAGGGAGTTCAAGCCAATTGAAATACACGAGTTCGTCCGACGAGAACGTAATTTAATTTGATATTCCCTTTGTTTGCTTGAGCCTCAACTGAGCATACATATAGACACGGATATTTTTCCTTTTTCCACTATCCCTCTCTCTCTCTCTCTCTCTCCTTCTGCCTTTTTTTTGCTCTTTATCGCTGACTCGACAGAGAGCGAGCAACTCCGGATGAAAAATATTTCAGATTCTCCGGAAAACGGATGAGCCAGCGGCTAACAGCTCTCTCCTGATGCCGCTGCTAGTCTATCTGCGTGGAGCGAGTTACTGGCTTTTTTTTCAATGGGAGGGACGCACAGAGCCAAAACCTCTCTCCGGACAGCTGCCCCTACGGAAGAACATTTCTGCAAAACATTTAGCCCTGCAGCATGAATCTATATACAAATTGTAGACGGATGGAGAATGTATTTGGAAAACTGTGCAACCGGCGATGCCTCGAAGCCAATTGTGCCGGGATCAAGAGAAAAGGGAAAGAGAATAAGAGTGCGAGAGCCGAGATGATGATCCTCCTCTCTCTCTCTCTCTCAATCCTCATTCCTTCCTCCCTTCCTTTGTTCTCCTCTCATTCATTGCATACGAAAAAAAGTACTGTGACGAAAGCGTTATTATCCCGTGATATATAAATCCTACTTATACAGACATGGTTGCGTAACAAAAATCATTATATAACTGAACTATACCAAAAGAATAACGAGCTCTCTTACGTAAATTACAAGTTCTTGAAATCGTTGTTATATCCTTTTGTTGTATGTCACTTTTTCATTAATTGCATTATTATTTTCCACGACGTAAAAGTACTTGTCACGTAACATGGAAGAACAAAAAATATAATAGTTATTCCACCTTAATTCAACGACAATTTTCGGATAACCTCATCGATTTCTTTTATTTTTTAATGTATAACTGTAGATGCTAAATAAAGTATCTATGCCAATTTTTAGCCCTCTATCTTGACGCGTATAGAAGTTTCGTAAATTTCTTAAAATATTCATAACTTCTACAATAGTTAAAATATCGTAAATTAATAGAAGCTCATTTTTTTGTTTTTTAATGTACTTTTTGGAAACAAAATTGAAAAATTAGAAAAAAATTTTATATATTTTCTATGGAAATTATAATAATGAATGTTAAGAATTTCATTTCAACTACGTTTTGTGCTTTATTGAATTCTTACATTGATATTTGTCTTAATGTATTCCTTGCATGAAATAAATATCTTTATGATGGCCTAATTATTTGTTAAATGATTAAAAATAACTTCATTTATATTAGGGTGGTTAAAAAAAAATTTTTATGCACAAACAGGTTTAAAAGTTTTATTTATACATAAAAAAAGCCTGTACAAATTTGAGCTCTTTATAAAAATATTAACAGGGAGCGCATCGCACTTTTCGATTTTCCATAAGATTAACATGGGAACAGTTACGTTTTATCCGTCACATTTTTTTAGCTGCCTAACGGTATTTCGGACAAAAAAATCCTAACATATTTTGGTAGGAAATTGAACGCTCTACAAAAAAGTTCTCTTGTAAATTTTTCGATAATCTCACCATTTCAAAGATATTTGAGGTCAAAATTGGAAAAACTGAAAAAATCATTATTTTTGAATCATAAATCACTATATAAGTATAAGTAAGCAGAATAAAATGGACAATACATTTTTTATAGGAAATTAACTGATATTTAAAAATGATCTCTTGCGTTTAGTCGATTAGATGAAGCGTTAAGAAGATATTCGTATCCAAAGTTCAATGTTAACCGGTTTTTATACATTTTCCTGAAATTTTAACATTCAACTTTAGATACGAATATCCTCTTAATAACGCTCGAACGTACAGTTATGCTTTCAAGCTCGAATTTTTCAATGCTCGAAAACGCTTTTCAATGAAACATTGAAATATATTGAAAAATTACACAAAGTATGAAAAAAAATGAAAAGCATTGACATTGCTTCGAAACGTTCAGAAAATAGCAAAAGATAGAATTGATCGAAGGTCGTGCGTAGTAGAATACGAACGGGTGAGACCTGTCGGAGGCTGGGACGTGATGAATGAAGGAACACTAGTCGAGGGCAGTTGCCAGCGATCCCGTACATACGTGTACGACTGAAAAACAAGATGGTGTATCCTACATATGTTCATGCGAACAGAGATAGATGTGTATTTACATAAACATAGTAAGAGGTGAGAAACAACATTTTCATTATTTTAACGTGTATATATAAGTGATTCCACACCAACTCGATACGTGATTTGACGCGACCCTCTTTAACTTCGATAATTTTTTTTTTTGTTTTAGTACGTACTAAACGCAACTTGCACACCAATTTTTAGCCTTTTATACTAAACGTGTATTGAAATATGAAATTTTTAAATTTGTGAAATTTTTTGTGCAAAAAATGTTCAATTAATCATAGGTTAGGAACAAATATCGATATCTTAAAATATCAGAATATCATTTTTTCGTCTTTAAAGTAGTTCTACCGTGGTTCTATGGTAAAAATGGTTTTCTATAGAATTTCTTAAAACTTTGTACATATGTTCTTTAACATGGTGCTCAAGTACGTGTCAAATTGTAAAAGATTTCTCTAGCTAGAAGACGAGATATTTATTTTGGAAAATCATATCTTTTTGTAACTTTCCATAAGAGCCTGTGTTAAAAAATGTGATTTTTAAGATGAAATATCCTGACATCTAGATAGAGAAACCTTTCAAAATTTGGCACCAACCTTTATACAGCATCAAAGAAGGTTTATCCAGTTTAAAAAAAAAAACTATAGAAAAAATTTCAACTGATGATTTTACCTTTACTTTACATTGGAAGCAAATTTTTGAACGGACTGTCGCGGTAGAAATACCTTAAATGCAATTTTAGAAAAAAAATTTTTTTTTAATTATTCAAAGTAATTATCACTTAGTTATAAACGTTTAAAAATTAAAATCGATATTTTCAAAAGTCCAACCCCTTCGGTTTTTTAATAAAATTTTTACAAAATTTTACACTATATTATGCAACTTTTAAGCCACAGTGGGGAATGTGATCGGAATTTTGTCTATTTTTTTTAATTGAAAAAAAAATATTTCTTTTTTATGATTGAGTGACCTATAATTTGACTTTTCTGACTAAATATCGGTAAAAAAATAAAAAATAATTTTATTATAAGGGATTAAACTATTTAAATGAACAAAAAAATTTTTTTTGATCATATTTTTTTAATTTCATAATATTATTATTATTATTATTATAGTTTTTTTTCTTTTAACGATTGCTTTATAGATTTTAAATTGAAGTGAAAACTTATTGTCACTTTACAAATTTCTTAGTAACTCTTGAAATTGTGGGCTAAGATATGCAGAAGTATTATGCTTAATTCTTACGTACTAAGAATAAAGCTCGAAACGTGCATTCTATCAACTTTATTGTAAACAAATATCAAATATAGTAGGTTCCTACGATATTGTTTTTCGACATACTGTTGAAAATTACCCATAAACGTCAGAGTGTTAAATTTACAAAAATATTTTTTAAAGATAGTTCTAAAAAATTATAACTTTCCATTATTATATTCATATAATTTATCTTTATTTGATAAAAACTTATAATCATTAAGATGGCCAACCTTTAAAATGTCTTATCTATTTAAAAATCTCATGATTTTCTGGCTACTATTTAATAGAATAATGATGTACACACTTTGACAAAATCTTTAAAAAAATCAAAAAATATAAATATGGCAGACTACCTTTCATTACTTGACGCACATTTATATTTTTGGACAAATTTTTCAATTATCCACAATTTTAGACAAGTTGCTGAGAAATTTGTACGGTCAGAAAAAGTTTTCACTGAAAATCTAAAAAGCAATTGTTAAAAGAAAAATAATTATTATTATAATAAGATAAAGAAATGTAAAATGATATGATTAAATATAATATTTTAAGTTGATTTATATAGTTAAATTCCTTACAATAAAATTGTTTTTAATTTTTTTACGATATTTAGTCAGGAAATCCAAATTGTAGATCACTCAACAATAAAAAAGAAAAAAGAAATTTTTCCAGTATTAAAAAAAATAGATAAAATTCCGATCACATTCCCCACTGTGGCTTAAAAGTTGCGTAATCTAGTAATATAGAATTTTGTGAAAATTTTATTTAAAAATCGAAGATGTCGGACTTTATGAAAATGTTGATTTTAATCTTTAAACGTATATAACTAAGTGATAATTACTTCCAATAATGTTTTTAATTTTTTTTCCAAAACTACAAAGACGAAAAAAATGATATTCTAATATTTTAAGATAACGATATTTGTTCCTGAAACCTTTGATTAGTTGAAAACTTTTTGCACAAAAAATATCACAAATTTGAAAAACTCATACCTCAATACGCGTTTAGAATAAAAGGCTAAAAATTGGTTCTCAAGCTGCTTTTAAGGAGGTTGGCTACATAAAACGAAATGATGAAAATTCGTTCAAATTTGGAGAGAATATTCTCCATATGAAATACGTGAATAAAATTTTTTTTAGAATTTTCGTCTACGTATTTTTCGAACAATTGAACCATAAAATAGCCATTTTTAGACAATATAGATATACATTCCGTGCGTATAAGAACGGAACTTTACTACTCGATTACTCGAAAACAATCTAGACGATTTTTTTTCTGAATTTATATAAATTTCTTTAGTGACAAAAAACGTTATTTCAAATTTTCATCGTGTCCTTAACAAATTTCGATTCCCTATACTTTTGCTACAGCCAACCTCCTTAATACGTATCAAAACATAAAAAAATAGCGAAATCGAAGAGGATCGCGTTAATTCACGTGTCGAGTTGATGTGGAATCACTCATATACATATAGAATATGTATATATGTGATTGCGTGTGTTGATTATTGTATCTGCGGCAACATCGACAAGAAAACGACATAACGCATATAGACTTGAGAGATTGTGTGCGATATTAATATAAGGGTCGAGATGAAGGGAAGTGCGCGAGGGTGTATGCAGTTAAACGGGCGGAGCAACTGACCAATGTTCCTTTCCATTTATAGGCCCACGAGTGTGCGCGTGTTCGCGATGTGCTCGGGATTTCTGTCGCTATCGGCGTCGTATACACGTTGTCTGTCATCAACACGCTCGAGCACCTCAAACGCACTCATCAAATGGCCGGGGAAGCAGAGGCATCGATCTAGACCTCGTAGTCTCGGAAGCTCTCTCGTTTTCCGGTCCTCGCACGTTCCTGTCACACATCAGATGCGTCATATTATTATGCTTCGAACAGCATGCATCTACGCGAAGCTTTCCAGTAGCCTGGTAGAAACATTTCGTATTACACATTTGCTATTACGAAATACTCAGGCATTAATAAGAATTGTTCCATTTTAACTACCACGCATAAGTATAAATGAAACTAAATTCATTAATGCACTTATTTGACATATTTTGGATAACATTAAAATAATAAATAGATTTATTCATATTTTTTTAGAATACACTATAAAAAAGAGCAGAATAGCACAGACCACCTAGATGCGATAGGATAACCCAAAAAATCTGGTGAAATGAAAATTTGTTGTAGTAGTGTTTTATCGATGCAGTCAAATCAAAGTGGTTATCTCCTTACCATACGATTTCTGAGCTTAAGTTTCTTAAGACAAGTTGTTGCAGATTGTTTCAAGAACAACATATATTCAGAATTTAAGGTCATCCAAGATAACTTGTACTTGCTATATACGTATGAAAATTATGAAAAAAAAAATCTTACCAATTTCTTTAAAAATCTAAGGGAAGCTTCTTTGAAGTATCATAAAGAGCTATGCTAAATTTTAAGAAGATCATTATCTAGATTTAAAGATATTTAAGATTGAAAATCGCAACATATGTAACGCGGGCTCTTATGGGAGAGTACCAAAAATTGGAATTTTAAATAATAAATATCTCGAATTCTACGTGGTGAATCCTCTTAAAATTTGATACACGTATATATATGCCATAATAAAGAAGGTTTGTGTTACATCCCGCCGAAAAAAACCTTCTTCGCTTCGAATCTAACAACACTCAAAACACCCAAATAAGAATTAATTAAAGAGGGCCAATCTAATCAACGAGACCCCTCCGTAATTTGGAACTACAAAAATGTCGCCTAATGAAACTGGAAAAACTCAATTTTCCAAAGCAAAGCAATAATCCTGGCAATCGTACAGGCAATCGATCCAAGGCTCCAAGAATTGTATAGCGAAAATCCGCCTCTTCAGG
>JAPYYW010001155.1:0-45295 GCA_030522545.1 Cremastinae sp. A BG-2022a
GAATCGTGGACGTAACCTGGATCGCATACACATTCTGTAGTGAAATCATCAATTGGTCCGCACTTGGAGTGGGGTCCACAAATCCTGTTAGAATCTGGTAGTTGACACGAGTCCCTAATACAACGATTTAGCGGATCTGTATGGTACCCTAATGGGCATTTGCAACCCTGGGATGTGCACGCCTTTTCGTTCGGTGGGCAATTATTGATGCACTCTGGACGACAGCCTGGTAAAATGCCTAGTGAATCATGGACGAAACCTGGCCGGCAAAAGCACTTGGGAACACCATCTTCGACTTGACATCGAGAATTTAGTCCGCACCATTTTCCATAGCACGGATTCCTGATGCAATTTATGCTCGAGTCCATTATAAATCCAAGCGGGCACTTACACACCGGTTTGTGATTCTCGGTCCGGCATTCTCCTTTAATTTTACATTTATTGACACAGGGATCGCCACAGCGATTATTTATGCAAGCTTTGTTAAGTGCGCAATCATCGTCCTTGACGCATTCGAAATGACACTTTGGTGGTTCGCCGACATAATTTGGCAGACAAGAACACATTGCAGCACCTTGGATCGCTTCGCAACGAGCGTTCGCTCCGCAGGGTGTTGGCTGACATGGGTCTTTCGCGACCATTCCTAAATATGATATTTCAATTATTTGGCAATCGTGTGTCCAAGTGAGTTAAAAGCTCCAAAGTTAGCTCCAGATTTAAAATTATTAATAATGTTTTTGTTGATAATGTTTCAGTTAAAGGTATATATGTTAAAGGTATGGTTTATTATTTTAGCGCAGGGAAGAAGTCAATTTGAAGCAAATGAAACCCGCTTCATAAACTGAAAACGAAATTTGCTTGATTCAACAAAATATTTTTTTCAATACGTTCAACGATTTCGAGTTTCATTATTTCAAATAAACAAGTGTTGTTTCGGCGAAATATTTTTCAACTAAATCTGTTTTCAGTGTATATTTTTTTAATGTTTCAAAGGGTTTTCAGTAAATGAAAAGTTTGATTTGCAAATTTATTTCACTTTGAAATTAATATTAATATATGCATAAATTTATTTTCTATACGATTGAATTATCTCTTCATCGTTGTTCATTACTTTATTAATATTTGTGTTTTTATTTTACTTTTGTATATTTTTTCATATATTTAATTTGGGCATAAATAAAATTGTTATCTGTCCAATCCCCTGCCTCTTGCATGGGAACATCATTTAGACATATATTGTATGTCTTGCTTTTTCCAATTAATGAGAAAAATTTCAATTGCTCATAACGGACTGGGCCTAATATATTTTTGCAGAAATATATCTCATAATATAGTTTCCTATCTTTTTATCAGGGCTTTCGTTAATTATATGTTAAAATAAAATTTCAATCTCTTTACCATATCCACAAAAAGGGTTGCTGCTCGTTCTTCCATGTACCAGCCATATGCTTTTATTAAAAAACTCAAAAAGTTTTACCGCTCTCGGTTGATCTGCAAATTCATCGAAATTAATTTTAATAACACATGCATATTTTATTATGCAATCATTTTAGGGAAAATGGTTTATTAGTCGTTAGTTCACCTTGGTCATTGGACGGATTTTTATTTGAATATTTTTCAGGAACCATCGATAGGTTTTTATGAAAAAAATCTACATTTTCATATGCCATTATTTCACCTGAAAATATTATTTATAATTTAAAATCTGAGGATTTATACATTTTTAATTAACAAAAAAATTACAATTTTTTGTACATTTTTTCTAATGGTATATTTAGTTATAATTTACATAATTGTTTACTGTTTTTAACTTACCAATAACCGTAAAGCAAATAATCATTATTCTCAGAGAATTATTCATTTTTTTCATCTTTGCTGTTTTATAGGATATATTTTCCAAATTATATAGCGTCAAGAGCAACGTATTAACTTTCTTCTACGAATGAACTGAGTATAAGATTGTTTCAATTCGAGCTTATATACCTAGGCTTCGTGATGATTATTTCACAACGAATTTTAACTCATAACACAGAATTCGTGCCTATCGTTGGTTTGTTAGATAACTCAAAAAGACTTATCACGAAAATACTAAATTTGGCGTGCTTAAAGTCTTAACGATAACGAATTTATACCTACCATTAGATTTATTATTTCAAGCAATTTTTATTGAGGAAAAAAACCAGAATATGCTCGTAGTCTTGATATTTATCATCAGTTTTGCAAGCTTACGTATTCTCGTCGTTGAAAAATGTCTTAATTTTTTTTTAATCAGAATACACGACGATGTTTTGATGGAAATAAAAGAAAAATATTCAGAGTTAAAAATAACAATTTTAACATGGGTTCTTATGGGAAGCTACAAAAAATAGTAATTTTCATCAATAAATATCTCGATTTTTACGCGGTGAAGCTTCTTTAAATTTAACACACTCTTGTGCGTGACATTGAAGAACGTTTATCCACATTTTTATGAAGAATCTTGAAATTCGTTTTAATCAAGAACCACTATAAGGTAGTTTTATAAATAGATCGTTTTCTTAGAATTTTGTCGAAAATTTTCTTGTTTTTCTCAAAAAATACGTCATTTATCAGTTCAAGAGAGATAGTTAAATAGCGGAACGTGAGTGCAAGAGAGACAGGGAGATAACAAATATTTGACAGCTGAATTCTTCCAACCGAATAGTCAAACAATGGTTATTTTATCAAATTTTATAAAAATCCTAAAATACGAAACAATTACTATTTCCAAAAAATATTCACGTCACAGACACGACTTTTACGTAATTTTATTATATGTATAATAAATAATATAATGTACAATACGAGCAGGAAATGAAAAAAAAAATCAAATGCAAAAAAAAGAGAGAGATCACACTAGTTTTGTTTTTCCTTTTTTTTTATGAGGCAGAAAAAATTTATTGTTCTTTTTTCATTACAAGCCAAAGTCCGAAAATTGGCCGAAAGGTATGTTTAACAGATGACAGGGGGATGAAGTGTCGTGCGGTTGTCAGTGCAAGACGTTTGTTTCTCCATTTTTGTTCATTCCAATATGGAGTTTGGTAACTTTTGTAAATTTGGAAAATTTTCAGCGACTTCGGCGAGGTCCAGCAATCTTTGAACAAAAACAAGCATAAAATAAAAAATAACCAATGGTACGTCAATAAATTATTATTTTATATTGAAGAGTAAAAACAATAAAAATTAATTTTCTCACTTGTTTTTTTGGTTTATTTGAGAAATTTGTCGACGTTGACGAATTTTGGAGTAGTCTCTGCTCGAAGGGTTCCCAGTCTGCGCATTTTTGTCGAAGTTTGAAGTTGTTGCTGACGCAGTCGAAAAAAACGACGACGACGATGGTACATTCTTCAATAATTTATTCGGTTGCTGACGATTTTCTTTCGATTTGCGTCTTACGTTGAGATGAGACGACACGACTATTTCGTCGAATGAGTGGCCATTCATCGCTGTGTGCATTAACCAATAATAATAATAATAATAATAATAATAATAATAATAATAATAATAATAATAATAATAATTTTATTATCATTTTTTATTATAATAAAATTATAATAATAAATAATTATAATTTTATAAATTAATATAATATGAATAATAATAATAATAATAATAATAATAATAATAATAATAATAATAATAATAATTTTATTATCAATTTTTATTATAATAAAATTATAATAATAAATAATTATAATTTTATAAATTAATATAATATGTTGAATAATAATAATTATTATTATTA
Organism: Cremastinae sp. A BG-2022a; assembly: GCA_030522545.1. Lineage (NCBI taxonomy): Eukaryota > Metazoa > Arthropoda > Insecta > Hymenoptera > Ichneumonidae > Cremastinae sp. A BG-2022a. Next base: position 3,764 of record JAPYYW010001155.1, read on the forward strand.
ATTTTTTTTTATTTTTTATTAATATTTAATATTATTCATTATAATTTTATTTTTTTATTATAATAGAATTATTATTATAAAATTTATTATAAAAAAGTATGATGCGTATAAAAATTGCTTACGTTTGGTGTTGGTGGTTGTTTGACCTCGTGCAAGAACAACGAGGCATAATAGTCCGATGGCGAAAAAAAGTGCCAAAAACTTCGCCATCGTGAACGGGATAAGGTCGTCGATGATATGCCGAGATGCCGAGATAATGAGTTCGATACTGCAACAGGAATTTCTCTCTTATTCCTTTATTTAAAAAATATTTCAAAGTATTAAAAAAATATTAAAACGAATAAATCTACTTCAGATTTATAACTAAATTATGTTATGATATTTAAGCGAATCAAAGCTCATCTCATGTTTCAATTTTCAACAATATTTCCAGTGAATATTTCCATCTTTTACATGTGAAAAATAATCCATACGATTTTATTATTCAATGATGCAAACATTTTAAATAAAATAGCAAATATTTTCCAACAATCAATATTGAATCAATATTACTGTATATTGATTGATAAAATTAAATATATTTTATTTTAATCTCATTTTATATTTCGTTTTATACAAAAAATATATTTATTTTTTAAGTAAGTGGTATAGTTGTCACTTTGTGGTAAAATCTATCATCATGATTTCTTTGAGCTCTCAGTTTTATGCACATATCTAACATATAGTCTCGAGGTCATAAACGAGAAAGTGTCGTGGCCAAGCGTGTGCCCATACAGTGTAGAGTCTAATACAGAAAAACACAAGTCGAGTTGCACAGTGAATTTTTATATAACTACTAGCTGACTCGACAGACGTTGTCCTGTCGACATTTCAATGCTTGAGATCGTTTTTTTTTAATTTATGAAAATAAGACATTTTTGATATATTTTTACAAGTAGCAAAATAAATTGGAATAAAAATAAAATAACTATCTCTGATTAATACGTAGCAAAACAATACTAAAGACAAATTTTATTTTACATTCATTTAAACCGAAATGCTGGAATAATCACCGAAATGAGATGTAAAAAAAAATGCAAAAAATGGCAGTAAAAAAACAAGAAAAAAAAGCACTGACGACGAGACATAAAAAAATTTGTTTAACGCGCTTGTTTATAGACGTCGCGACGAGGACGACGATGGCGACGATCTCGAACGGTCCACACTCTTCTCCATGCGTGTATATTCGTACATGTTTACGTAATATTAAAAAAAAAATTGTTTAAATTATAAAAAAAATTAAATTCGAGTTTAATTCCGATGCGAGATTGTCGCGAGAGATGAGTCAATAAGGACCGACTTACCGACAATATCCCGAGGATACTTTTCGAGTCGACAACCGCACGTGAAATGCGAACAGGATCGGAGCAGCTCGCGGAGCCTCCATCAGGAGAGCAAGCGCTTGCTGCTCAGCCACTCGAATTTTTCTCTCTCTCTCTCTCTCTTATCCTGCTTTGAGCATGCAAAAGCATCAACGCGTACATCATTTTCTCTCCTCCTCCTCCTCCTCGTCTTCTTCTTCTTCCTCTTATTTTTCTTCTTCATTTGAAAGAGAAGGAGAGAGAGGAAGAAATGAAATGGGATTGGCGGAGAGAAGGGGGTTTTAAAAGATTATGTTGAGACTTGGCCGGGGCCCGGGTTGTTGTACCGGACGGACCACTTTCTATTTTCTTCTCTCTTTCGTCCTGCGCACCCTCCCCTCCCCCCGCCCCTCTTCTTTCCTTTTTGCATTATTTTTTGCTTTTTTTTCAAAAATCTCGTGCTCGTCGTCGTTGTCGTCCTCCTCCACCCCCTTCTCCTCGTCCTCGAGATCCTGCCCACCGAAATGTACAAGAGACTGGTTCCTGTCTACTGCTGCCGGTGCTGCATCGCGTCAGGGCCGTAACTACTTATCGACTTCCTATTTAAGGATGCACGAGCGATACTTTTATAAAGGTGACAATTTGATTAATTTTTGGTTTTTTTTGTTCTTAAGGGTATGGATAAAAATTCGTGCCAAATTTGACATCTTTTTGCTCGATGGTTTCAGAGTTACAAAACTCCAAAGTTGTTGAGATTTAACATTGCTTCTCATGGATAATTCGTAAAATTGCACTGAATACAAATTTTTGAATATGAGATTTTAATGGCATTTTTTTATATCGTAGAGTACACTGAAAACAGAGATTTAGTTGGAAAATATGTTTAGTTAAAATTATTTTGTTGAAACAACACGTATTTATTTGAAATAACTAAACTTTAGTTAAATCAACAAAGAATTTAGTTCGATTTGCAAAAAAATATCGTTGAACGTACCTGAACAAAAATTTTGTTGAATCAACCAAATTTCATTTTCAGTGATAGTGGTCATTGTGTACAGACAATAATTTCAAAATATTTAACTGAACTTTTTTTTATTTAATTTTTTATTTAAATGATAAAAAATGCTTAAATTATTGTTAAAATACGCTCAAACTGCCAATTGATAGTCAAACTAAGACTCAAAAAATTGGCAACTTTTTGCAAAAGCCAGAGTTTGGGTTTTACGAATATTCATTATAGTAATTGAAGGAAAAATATTTTTTTACAAATATGCATACAATGAAAAAGAAAAAAGGGGAAAAAAACAAAGTAACGCTCAAATTTATAGATCTCTATATTTGCAAATATTATATTTAAAATGTATTTTTTCAATACTTGGAGCGTGTGCATGCGTTAAATTGGTATAGACTCAGGTTCTCGCGTGATTTTTGTTTTGTTCTTATATTTGGGGAACATCTGGCGTGCACGGATCGCGCTCTCTCGCAGGACAAAGGACCATCTTCCTCCTCCCTGCATGGTGCTATTGCTCCTTCTTTCCTTCCCTCCTTTCTTCCTTTCTCTCATTTTGCCAAGGAAAGAGAAAGAGGGAGAACGAGACGCGAAGGGACCGAGAAAATAATCTTTGTGCGTCGAAAACAAGGAGAATAAAAAGAAGAAAAAGGAAAAAAAAACAAAAATTCTGGTCGATTTTTCGACAATTCTTCTTTTTTCAGTTCTCTTGTTCATCCTTCTGCTGTCTGTGCGAAAGAGGATGATCGCAGGTGATGCAGTGTCACTGACCTTTCGTACAAAATAAATACAACTTTTAAAAGACACTGAATTCATAATTATCCTTGCTTTTTTCGTCAAGTGATTTTATTAAATCTAAAGTTTTTTGCTGAGATATGTAAAGGAAAAAAAACGATTGTAGATAATTAATGTATTTATTTTATCAGAGATTTTTGTCTTTGAAGAGTAATATCAGTGTAATTGTTAAAAAACTGTTAAAAAAATTATGTATTCAATAACGTATAGGAATTATTGAATAAAATAAATTCAATAGTACACTGAGAAAAAATGTCAGTTGATGAAATCAAAATTTTGTTGTATCAACAAAATTTCAGTTGATTAAACCAATATTTTCTTGAATCAACAAAATTTCACAAATTTTTTTTTTCAGTGTACAAGGTTTGATGCAATTTGGCTCACAAATCGATGTATTTATTAAATTTATTACATACAAAAATATATGAATTAGGAATATGTTAGAATTATATTGAATACTTTTGCATACAATTTTTTGCATTAAAAAATCTCTTTAATTTTTGAAAAAAAAATCGAGAGAGGAAATAAGTTGGAAAGAGAAGAAGGGGTGAATGCATGCATGGGAATCGAGATAGTGTTTGCAAGAGAGAGAGAGAGAGGGAGAAGACTGAAACGAAAATTACAGGACGAGGAGGAGGAGAAGAAGAAGAAGGTCAGTGCACTCTTGCCTGATGGGAAAAATCTTTTTCGACGGGCATTGAGAACAAACCGCGCGCAAGGGGTTGCTCCGCCATATTTTATTGTGCAAGACGAAAACATGTGAGACCGAGGCGAGTCTCTCGATTTTTATACTTAAGGACCTCTTTTTTTTCCTTTTTTTTCATGATATTTTTATTTTTTTAAAAAGCATATTCGATACAAACAAAAAAAATGAAAAATGCGCACGTATCGCTTGAATCCCATGAATAACAGACGTCGAAAAAATTCCTGGACTCTTTGGATTCAACTTAAAAGTTGAAAAATCTGAAAAATTAAGCGCAAAAAATATTATTTAACGATTGAACAAACAAATGTACGCCGAGAGATTGTTTTATTTTTGCTTCAAGGTATTTATGATAATTTTTATTTTAGTTTTTTTTCGTATCAAGTAATTTTACAGCTTAAGTTTATTAGAAAAAGATATTACAAATTGAATAAAAAAATAACATACTTAAAATTTAAGAACATCCAAGATGATTTTTGTACTTTATTCGTATTTATGAAAATTAGGGAAACAATTTTATTAGGATTTTTATAAAAATAACTAATTGAAGCTTCTTTAAAGTACTGTAAATATTTAAAGATCGCAATATTTAACACGTGCTCTTTTGGGAGAGTAGAAAACAATGGTGATTTTCGATAATAAATATCTCGAAATCTATGCAGAGAAACTTTTAAAAATTTAATACACACATGCATATTGCATAAAAGACAGTTTATGCAAAAATTTGAACAAATTCCTAAAACAATCGTTTCGTGGATGTACTACCTTAACTCGAATGTAAGAGCTAATTTTTTTTTCCCTTTATTTTTTTTTCGTCTGAACGACAGCTTCGAGAACGAGTTTGTATAATCGTTCTCTCTCTCTCTTTTTCTCTCTCGTACAAAAATAAAAAGAGAGGAATCCATTCCTACGTCTCGTCCATAAATCCAAGCGAGGCGACCCTTTAAAACGTGTTTTTGGGGACCGGTCGCGGAGATAAGAATGAAACTTCTTTTATCGTCTTCGCGAACTTTTCACACGTTTCTCCGGGCTGCCGTCCAGAAAAGTATGAACAATGGAGACGCGACGACGAGTAAACCGAGTTCTTTCTCTCTTTTCTTTTTCGTTCCCTCATTTTTTCAAGTTTACTCCCTGATGTCTCTCGCACTCGTTCTTCTTTTTTTCTTCTTCTTCTTAATTTGTTTGTTTTTTTTTTCACGTCTCGCCAAGACTAGTTTTTTATGCGAGCGCGTCGCACAGGAGTTGATATGGTCGCGCGAGAATTGCAGATAGGGGCATCGGCCCGAATGAAAATATAATCGGGATTAAAATAAAATGAGAGCTCGCGTTCGGAAGAAGAACCGGAAGTCAAGTTCGCGATTATAACTTGTCTTTCCATTTTTTTTTCTACTTAAAAAAGTGCATATAGGAAATGTGTTTAATTTTTAATGTCTTTTTTGCTGATTTTTGTTCAAAAATTGAATTTCATTTCAATGGGATCCCTTCGTTGTTTTTTTTCAAATAATTTATAATTTATATATTATTATGATATACAATATATTATATAAATATATTTATAATTGATATATATGCATCGTATACCCGAGATGAGGTCGAGAATTTGCAGCGGAAGCCTCGGCGTGGCTGAACGTAGCTGAGTAGGGTCCGAGGCTAAAAGTTGCCGACTGGGCGTTTGCGTGGCTCCCACCACCGCCATTATTCGCACTTCCAGCGCTCGCGAATGCCGATGATCCTCCATTATTATTGTTAAAGTTATTTGGATAATAACCCGGATTGTGAGGACCCCCAAATGGTTGCTGCCATCTTTTAAAGCAATTCAAAATGTCATTATTGATCCATCAAACTGTATGTTCAATCAATTAATTTTATTCTATAATTACTAATTTAAATACATTTTATTATTATAATATTATAATTACATATTATGCATTATATTTTATATTTTATTATTATATATTATTTTATATATTTTATTATTATGTATTATTTCTTATATTTTATTATTATATATTATTTTTTATATTTTATTATTATATATTATAGAGTTTTTAATTTAAATAGAGTTTTAAATACCCAGCATGCTGGTTACAACCATGATGAGAACGACAGGTTGCTCCGTGATGGGGATATTTATTTCTGTGCTTGTTCTTTATTCTGCTCCTTCTGGCGTGGCCAAATTTCGTTGACAAGTGTCTAGATTCTGCATAATCGTAATCCGCGTAATCATCGTAAAAATCACGCTTGTCCCTTATTGTTTCTAACGACGATGATGGCGATGCTTCATATTCCCACGAAGTAAAAAATAAAATAACAATTCACATTTTATCATATGTGCATATTTGATAATTGTATTCTGGCTGAAGTTTTTTAATTATTTTTCTCGTGTGAAAAATGAGTAAAAACCAGCAGATTAAATTTTTTTAAAGATAACTTTGTAAAACGCTATGTGGAAATTCTTCATCAACATTATATATTGAAATGCTAAAAAAATTGATATCGTGAATCGACAGTTTATTAAACATGAACTGACAATGAACTGACAGTTTATTAAAAATAATCTGATAATGAATCAACAGTTTATTTAAAAATAAACTGACAATGAACTGACAGTTCATTAAGAATAATCTGACTATTCTTGAAAAGTCACTATGACATTTTTTATTACATTGACTCTGAAAGAAGAAGCCTAATATTATAATCCATGGAGAAGATACCCACTAGTAATCGACACTTCTTCATCATGCTGCTGCTCTTTATCCCCCTTTTTTTCCTGCGTCAATATCATTCGAATATCATCACTGTTCAAACTCTGCTGTTGACACGATTCATCCACGAAAACAATAAAACAAATTCCAACGAAAAATAACCACACGACACTGCTACTCCGACTCATTTTTTCTTCTTCGTACGTCAATAATATTATTATTATTACTTTTAATTTATTGAAAAAATCAAGAGTATAGACACAACAAAAAAGATGAATTTTTCACTAAAAAATAACTGAATGAATTATATAAAAAATTTAAAAAACAGCGATAAATTTGGAAGATATTTTTAATATTGTGACGATACTGTGTCTGAGTTAAAATGAAAAGTTTCTTCGACTCGTGTCTCGCTTTTATACTACTATGAGAGCAGAGTGAGGCTCCCTGGCACACATGCATAAATATATGTATGGGTTTTTCGAAATATTCGCTCGGGCCAATTTCTCGAGTCGTTTCTTTCTCTTATGGCGAAATAAAAGTTCCATTTTCGTAATAATAATCGAAAATAACATGAGCGAGTGGTCGACCTTCCGATCCAGGGACAAACGGAAGCTGACGATGCCGCCATCCCGAGACTTCGCGCTTCCTTCGATCCTATACTTATACACTCGTCTCGTCATTATTTTTCATAAAAATACTTGGTGGGTTTTTCCCTCGCTGTTACAACTGGACCAGTAAAATTCTCTTTTTTTTTGTAAAAAAATCAGTGAATTTTTTTTTAAATCATTTTTATATCGCTTAATAAACTTAAGGAAAAAGATAGGAGAAAGTAGTGGCGAATGATGGACAATGCTTTGATTGATATAATTTTTTACCACGTGCTGTAAATAAAAAATTAATTTAAAAAAAAACAGCAAAAATCTAGTCAACAAAAATATATATAAAATAAGAAATTCATTGGGCAATAGAGTATTAATTTATTTATTTATTTATAAACACGCAGTGCTTTATATACACATATTAATTATTGATTTATTTATATATATATATATATTTTTTGGAGAATCACATTGAGAGGAGTGAAATGAACGAGAGAGCTCTTGGGAGATGCAGTATCAATTCAAATTTCGGTATGAAAATCGTGAATAATTATTCTCCTTTTTATCTTTTCTCTTAAATACCTATCTAGAATTTTTAGTGCATCAATTTCGTTCGTTTCTCAATTATTTTCTCTATTTATTATTCCCCTCGCGAGTTTTCGCTCGTCAGTAGATATTATTTGAAAAAAAAGAAGGGAACGAGAATGACTCTTTCCTCAAAAAGAGTGTGAAAGGATGGACTTTGTTGAAAAGGATGAATACACGTACAATAACAAATTACAATATGCATCAATGTTATTGAGAGAGAATTTGTATTTAGAGTTAAGATTAGCCGGTGAGTTGATCGACCAGAGAAGAAACAGAAGATATGAATTTAACCCTAGGACCCTACCCAGGGCTTTCCTAAACCCCAGCAAAATTGTTACAATTTTTTAATTTCGAAAGTTGTGCCTTATCAATTGTCTTTTTCCACTTCTTCATTTCATTTTTCAGGATTTGAACGATGAAATGAAAAAAAATAAACCTCTGTACGACAAATAGTCAGCTAAATCGATTTAAAGTGCTGGGGTCAACGTAACCCCAGAGTAGGGTATTTGTATCATACAGATAGTGTAGAGAGAGTTCCACTGCTGCAAGTGGAGCTTACCCAAAATGTAGAGAGAAAGAAAAAGAGAGTGAGAAAAACGCGATCATTCGGTGAAAATGAGCATGTCCTTGGTGTCAACGCTAGACGCAGCTTGGGCCGAGGCGGCTGCTCTGGCATTGATGAGTCCGTCGTCGGAGGGATCTCCACCGCCGGCAATGGCGGAACTGCTTGCTTTCGCGCTCGCGGTTCCACTTCCGTTAGCGGTCGCGGAAGCGTTGCTCACCGCTGACGCGTGTCCATTACCACCCCCGAAAGCTGTCGCCGATGATTTGGCTTCGGCCAATACATTCGAGATTCCTCCAGGTCCTCCTCGACCTCCACCGTTCGCCGTTGCCGAAGCGGTCGCCGAGGCGTCAGCCTTAGCCGAGCCGTATCCTGCTCCTTTAACTCCCCCCAATCCCCCACTGCCCGCTCCGTTATAATTATCGTTTCCTTGGTAGTGACCAGATCCTTGTTGGTGTCCTTGTCCTGCTGCTGCTCCTCCATCACCGTTGTTATAGATTCCACCGGTAGCACCACTTCCGTAGCTTCCTGCCCCAGAATTTCCTACCCCTAAACCTCCAGAACCACCATTGCTCATTCCCGTCGGTCCATAAGATCCACCGATAGCTCCACCCTTATTTTTGTCGTACTGGTTGCTGTTACCGTAACTTCCGGCGGTCGCCGAGGCACTTCCGGAACCTATACCTCCATAATTACCGGATGGCCGTGTTCCTGCTGGACCTTTTTCATTGCTGTATCCACTGTCGGGTCCATTATTGGTGTTGAAATAGCCATTATTGCCGTAAGAACCACTTGTCGAGGATCCTCCACCGGAAGAAGTCGGATATTTGTTGTTATTATTGGTGTTGTAGTCTCCACCATAGCCGGTACTGATTGATCCACCACCGTAGCCTGATGACGTGTGCTGCTGGTTCTGGTGCTGACTGTTACCACTGGAACCGTGTTCGGTGCCGTAATTCGAGTAACCACCGTCGAAGCGATTTCCTGACTCGTAATTACCACCGGATGGACCGGTGGGTTTGGAGAGAGGTATCGCAGGACCACCGCTGCCATCACCGAAATTTTTGTTTGATCCTGATGCTCCGGCCTGCGCCGAAGCTACGGCGTTTGCACTCGCGCTCGCGCTTCCACTTCCAGATCCAGATCCGAATGGTCCTCCATATCCTCCTTTCGACAATGATCCAGAATTGGCTCCGCCAGTTTCATGAGACGATCCACCCGTGCCGTAAACTCCATCGTAATTCGGTGGATTCGTCGGAACTGGTTTTGGACCCCGGCCACTACCGGTGCTACCCAGAATCGTGAAATCTCCACCAGATCCCGATGGTTTCGTGCCATAGCTTCCAGAATTAGAACCAGTCTGATGCTGGGAACCTCCATAACTTCCTGTTCCTGCATTGCCATTGTAATTTCCGTAACTCGATGCTCCAGCGGTACTTCCGGCCTGGCCCATTCCGAAATTTTCACCACGAGAAGAATCATAGCCGGTACTTCCACCATGAGAGCCGTAATTTACTCCAGTACTTCCCGAGTGTTGGCCATTTCCGTAACTACCTGCTCCAGGATTGTAACCAGGACCACTGCTACCACCACCGCTATGGGACGAAGATGATCCTTCTTGATAATTCGATGATGATCCACTCGAGTGGCCATAACTGGTTCCACCGCCAATACCACCACCAATACCACCGCCAATAGCGCCACCAACACCACCACCACCAGCACCACTGTGACCATAGCTCGATCCACCGGCGTTTATTGGGATATTAGGACGATTGTTGGCTTGGCACGTCGTTGATCCGCAGTTTCCAGAAGCTGATCCTCCGTAACCAGTCGAGGGCATGTTACCAACCGGAATAGAGCCACTCAGGAATGGATTTCCTGATGCTCCCTGATTATTGTATTTATTTCCACTACCAGAGTATCCTCCTTGCTGGTTTCCAAATGACGATGCTCCGGCAGAAGCTTGGGCGCTTGCCTGGGCACTCGCTGCGGCACCGCTGTTACCTCCACCATTCAAGAATGGATTTCCGTTGTACTTCTGATGGCCTTGAAGGGAACCTCCTGAAAAATCAAATTTTGTCTTTTATCCTTTAGTGATTATTGCAATTCTCTCTTTCTCAAAATTTATACACATCATAGTTTATATTATTATTTTTCGTCGAGTGCGAAGAGTGGCAATATAGAGGAAATCTTCGAAGAAAAGATTTGGGAGTATAACCCCGGTTAAGATCATCGGAATTATGCTCAAAATAAAACAGTTTGGACGGAGGTAACTGTATAGCCTCGATGGAGGGCTGTAAGGCAATAAGACTTCAAACCAAAGTAGTGCAAAAGAGGTGACGTCAATGGTGGAATGTTTTAGCCTCAGAAATGCGTTTTAAGCCATCTACAAGCATAAATGCATTTCCCCATTCCCAAAATGGCTATCATTATTATAAGTAGAGTTTAAATATCAGTCTTGTTAGTCTTGCTTGATTATACCACTTTTTTCCTTCAACATACTCGCTTCTTTTGGAAATGTGGAAGAATAATTGTGATCTCATCCTACTGGAATTCAGTGATACTGTATAGTGAAGAATTAGTGATCGCAGTGAAGAGTGTAAATTATATAAACATCTGAGCAGCAGCAGCAGCAGTTTCAAAAACAATAGTACGAGTGGCATGTAATCGGTGCAGGGGCTGAATCTGAGGATTGGGCAACATGCAACTCACCTTTTTGGGGCTCCTCGATAACAATTACATCAACGACGTCTATCGGTCGAATGATCATTGGAGGAGGAGGATAAACCTGCTGACGTTGGCCTCCACCTCGCATTATTTTTTCACGAGGTACCTGCATCAGCGGTCTCAGCGGTGGGGTTTCTTGCTCGATCACGATTATCGTTGGAACAACGACTCCACCCTGATGGCGCTGTCCCTGATTGCCCCCATGCACACCTCTACCATTGTTCGCTCCAATTACATAGCCTCCTTCATTAGGGTTATTTTTATTATTCTTCATTTCATAAACAACCCTCAGATTGTCGTATCCCATTCTATTGTTTTTGTTATTGTAATTGTTATTGTTGTTAACAGTCTCGTATTGATTATATTGTTTATGATAGTTAGGTCGATTTGGTGGAGGAATGTCGAGGCGACCTCTTTCGCCACCGTTATAATTATTATTAGTTGAGGCAAGAGCCGAAGAAGCTGCTTGCGCTTGAGCCGCAGAATTGCTACCGCCATTATAATTATTGTTAGCTGAGGAAAGAGCCGAAGAAGCAGCTTGCGCTTGAGCCACAGCATTGCCACCAGCCATTCCGTCAGAATAACCTGCCGATTTAAAATGGCCTTCTCCATTATCAGATTTTATTCAACAGTCTTACTGGGAGCATCCAAGATGTTATCATGATTTATTCTATTGCGTCCAATTAAAATGCAAAGAGAAGCGAATTAAATGCGGTTGTTGATGCGGAAAACGCAGAGGCGTATTATTTTAAGCTATTAAGAATGTCTTCCCAGTTATGTTGAATACTTTTTCACGATTCTTTTCAAACATGCCATTTACTGCAATTGAAGGACAATAAAATGGAGGATTCGTTTTTTTTAAGTATTAAATATTAGTAAAGTATTTAAGTTAAGTATTATTTTAAGCTCGCTATGGAGGATGTCTTTCCAGTTAAGTTGAATACTTTTTCACGATATTTTCAAGCATCATCGCACATTTTTTGGATTTGTTTCAATATGCTAGTTGGTCTTTTGCGATTATCTCTCTCGCACTTGTCATATACAGGTCCATATTTTAAAAAATCTATTATTCGCGAATTGGACTAGATTGGAAAAATATTTTTGTGTACTGACCTTCCTGAGGTTGTCCACCACCTATCGGATTCGATGGAAAGGGTGCTCCCTTGTTTCCCTCATAATTGACCCCACCAGCCCCATCATAGGATCCGCCGTAGGAACCGTGCTGGTTCTGATGATGATGATTGCGATGGTGGTGATGACCATTACCCTTGTTTTCATTGTAATTTCCTTGGTAATTGTTTTCCCCTGATCCTCCACCATATCCAGGACCACGATTACTGTTGCCAGGATAATAACCGGATCCCGAATTAGCTCCAGAACTTCCATAGGAGCCTGAATTAGCTCCAGCACTTCCGTAAGAGCCCGAATTAGATCCAGAACCTTCGTAGGATCCTGGATTAGATCCAGAACCACCATGGGATCCCGAATTAGATCCAGAACCTCCGTAGGATCCCGAATTAGATCCAGTACTTCCGTAAGAGCCCGAATTAGATCCAGAACCTCCGTAGGATCCTGGATTAGATCCAGAACCACCATGGGATCCCGAATTAGATCCAGAACCTCCGTAGGATCCCGAATTAGATCCAGAACCTCCAAAATTTTGTCCTCCACCATAAGAGCCTTGATGCTCGTTCGATCCAGGTCCTCCAGGTCCACCCCAGGAAGCGCCATTTGCGTTGGCACTGGCCTGAGCCGAAGCGGAAGCTGAACCTCCCCCGATCGCCTCCGACTTGGCGTTTGCCGATGCAAGGGCGCTACCACCCCCACCGTTCGCCGTCGCCGATGCCGACGAGGACGCGACCGAACTGGAAAATCCTATCGGTCCGAGATCAAATTTTGTGTTCAGGCTCTTTGAGTTGCTCTCCGCGTGCGAATCGGCGCCCTTTTGATGAAACAGCCCCAATGGATCCAACAAAGACCCACCACGTTCATGCAGCAGATTACCAAGCAAACCTTTTTTGTTTTTTGGTTTACGTTTTTTTTTGTTTTTTTTTTTCATACAACACACAATGAAGACAAACAAAATAATTAGTCATCGCGATAATAATACGATTATTATACGGTTATACGATTATTTTGGTAAAAAATGGATGAAGAATTGATGGGTATATACTATTATATAAGTTTTTGTATGTATAGACACATGAGACGATTGATTACGTTAAAACGATTTTACATTTAATAACGAGTTTTGACATTCGTGAAGAATAATTACTAAATCACATTTAGACGTGTGTATGTACACAGTAATTAAAAAAAAACATTATGTTCACAGTAGATGAAAGAAAATGGACGTAAAAACAAACGAGACGAGATGAAGGTGGTTCTGTTGAAAAATCATTTTCTTAGGATTTCATTGAACAATTTTTCGAATCTTATTTTTTGTAACCTTCCATAAAGGAATGCATTAATTGTCGCAATTTTCAACCCCGAATATCTTGAATTTTGATTCAAGAAATTTTTAAAAAATTTATGTAGCTTATTTTATAGTGTATCAGAAAAGTTTCTCTAAGTTTAAAAAAAATCTCTAGTGATCTTTTATTATAAATGCCATGCATAAGTAACAAGTGAAGGTCACCTTGAATGACCTTCAATTTCAAGTACGTCGTTCATGGATCAACTTGAAACAATTTGATTATTAAATTTCAGAATGCTGTGTTCAAAATAAAAAATAATGTAAAATTTAGTAAAATGAGCAGCAAGCTTCAAAATTTTTGATCGAGATTATGCGAATTTAACATTCTGAAACTCAAAGACCACGTGATATTAAAAAATTATTTAAAAAACTTTAGAATTTGATCATATCGACAGAACTACCTTAAAAATATGAATGAAAAGACACTTCTCTTGATATTATTTTTTATCGAAGTTAGGGGATGTACGATTATGAAATTAAAAAAAATCAAAACGTATATTCTCCCTCACCTGGCTTGGCAAATGAATTATTTACAAGGAATAGTACCAAAATTGGTACAGCACAATTAGTGACTCGCATTTTGCACTTTTCTCACTAAGTCTATTGAGGAACTAAATTAATTTATTTATATCGATAATAAACTAATTCTTTTTTATTCATATACGTGCGTACATTAATTTTTTATTAATCAAAAATTAATAACAATTCAAATATGAAATTTGTTCGACAATGTCCGAGTTTCGATTGAGACTGAGAAATGTTGACCAGAGGATCTTCTTATATAGGAAAGAGACAGGCTAGACTGACAACAGAAAACGTCGGAAAAATAATTGTCCGTTTCGATACTTTGGCTGGGAACAAAAAAAAATAACTGCAGTTAAAAAATCGATAAAAATCAATAAATTTTGAACGAGAGCCAAAAATTCGATCAAAAAAAAAAATTTCATTTTTTTCACAATATTTGATCAATTTTTCGTAGTACTTTTTTTGTTGGAAAGAGTCAATATTTGATCATCCGGGGCGGGACATGTGTACGGTCCACGGTCACGGTACGCGCTCGCTTCGTCGAAGCGCTTTGCATTTTTTCTTTTTTATTCTTCGTATTATTTTCTTTTTTTTTATCGTGGGTTATCCCTGTTCGATGATTGTCGGGTCATTAGCAAGAATCATCGCGACTCGCGATTTCCGTCATCGTGAGAAAACAAAAATTAAACATATATATACGTACGTACTTGAATTTTTATTCATACTTTGCGCCTTTCTCTTATTTTTGTCCTTATCGTTAAAAATAAATTTAATGAATCAATCATCGATTACAGAGTGAACAAATCATTCAATCGTAATCCTAATTACGTTTTAAATATTTATTTGGCAATTATTTATGTGTTAACATCAGGATTCGTGATAAATCGTTTATTGTCGAAAAAGACTTTGAATTTGTTTTATTGATTTTAAAAAAAAATTAAAAAAATTGAGATAAAATTGAATGGATCGCGTTTTTGAGGTAAAAAATGGAAATATATTTTATACTGGGGGAAAGAGGGGATGGAATCGTTTAGGAAAATTAATGGGAAGCATCGGTGAGGAGCAGAGCGAAAAAAGGCGTAGTTTAAATAAATAATGGCTGACAAGTTTCGTCATTATATTGTTGCGACGGTTGTGAGCGCCAGTCGTGCCGGGGCATCCTGTTTGAAACGAAAAAAGAGAGGAAGGATTAATGCCTGCGATTATAAGATTAGATAAACGCGGGAAAATACGGAATGCCACTTTTTTTTTCTTCCTCTCTTTGTTTTCTTATATCGACCGTTTTTCAGATTCGTCAACATTATCATCATTTTGACAGATATTACTGATCTCGTTTTTTAAAATCTTTTTTCTAATTTTTCTTTCTTTTTTTTCAGTTTATAGAAAATTAATATTACTGCGAATATATTTTGAACAATTAACAAGAATTTAGAATTTGATAACTCTTAAAATATTCAGTAAAATGATTTCAAATTTGGCACAACATTTTTCTTCACATGCTTAAGAACAAAATGTTAAAAATTAATCAAATTCTCACGATTTTTAAAATATCGATCACAAAATTCTTAAATTGCCAACATATATTATTTTATTTCCATTGTTATGTGTTTTGTTTTTTTTGTCTATTTGAGCTACATAACAAAATCCAACCTATAGACTTCGTTTATTTTTCAAGGCTCGCTGGGTCAAGGATTGATTTTTCTGTGATCGATCTCCTTGTCTCGATTCTTTCTCTGCCGCGGGATACGAGGAAGAAGAATAAGAAGAAAAAAAAGGAGAATATTATTGAGAAAGAAGCTGGGGAATAAAAAGCGAAATAAAAGTTGGGAAGAGGCGTTAAACCTGTTTCCAGGCTGGCGTTTCGCGAAACTGGTTTTTCGAAGGTTCGAAAAGGGGATTTTGCGCTCAATTGGTGCGACGAGAGTGAGAGAGACAGAGAGAATTAGATGGATAGATAGATTGAGCACCCGGAGCTTTCTATCTATATATCGACTCTACATATATATACACACGCGCATTTAATTATGAAAATAATAAAATGATGAGCAGGAATAAATTTCAACGAGGATTATGAAGATTTGTCAGCAATTCCAGGTCAATTTGACGATTACGTTATCGTAGGTGCAAAAACGAAGTATATCAATGCCAATTTTTAACCCTCTATCTTAAGGTACTTTGACAGCAAAAACCCTTTATTGAAGAAAAATTTGAAAAAATTATTTTATAAATTAATGATTTTATATTGATATTAATTATATTTTGTAGAAAAAGAAAATAAAGGGATTGAATACAGAGTTGAGTAATTCTACCGTTTAGTTTCTATTATATATTTCAAGTTAAATTTATAAATATTCGTAAATATTCGTAGCCTCTACAATGACTCGGTAAATAAATTAATAAATTAATAAATTAATAAATTAATTAAGTAATTAATCAATAAATATAGTATATGAGATAAATAGGTGATGAAAATTGTACGTGTAGATTGTTATAGAGCGAGATTATGCGGATGGCGTTTCGGATGAGGTAATCGCGCGTGCGGATGAGTGAAAAAGACACGGATTACTCTTCGGAATCTCCCCGGCGTTCACGATCAAGTATTTTGTAGCATACTGTACATAAACGGCGTCGAGATATGACGAAAGCCCGGACGATCGAGCGATATCATTGGGAAATTTCGAACCGGACGCGTTTGTCGTCTCCTTCTCCTTTTCCGATCGATTCTCATTCCCAATAGCAGGGCATCCCCTCTCGTTCTCCCAACATAGCCTCGAAGTTCCGCAATTCCGAAAAATGGCCAACATTCAACATCTCCAAGTTCAAAGAACAATATATGCTTATATGAGCAATTCCAGGTCAATTCATCGATGGTGACCCCTGCTATTTTTTTTAATTTTTTTTTATAGATGCTAAACGAAGTATTTTCATTTATGCTAATTTTAGCACTCTGTCTCAAAACGTATCGAAGTTTCTTTAAATTTTTATTTTTATTTTCATAGCTTGTACGATAATTAAGATATCGTAACTTGGGAAATCAATTTTTTGTTTTTTTTTAATGTACTTTTTGAAAACAAAATTTTTTTAATGAATTAAATTGGATTTGCATAAAATTTTTAAAGTATTCCATAGCTTCTACAATAATTAAGACATCGTAACTTAGGAAGTCAATTTTTTTTATTTACTTTTTCGAAAAAAAAAACGTTGAAAAATGGATTGAATTTATATAAATTTCTTTAGTGACAAATTTGAACAAATTTTTCTCACTTCATCATGGGTATCAAAATATCTTAAAGTGTTGTATAGTTTTTTTTTCATAAAACAACATATTATACTATTAATATTCATTTCCGTTGCAACATCATAAATCTGAACTGACAGATGCACATGCAAACATTGCATAATCAAATTATTGCATATCCATTATTGTGCATTTCCGCTCTTCATCAATTTTTTCAATATAATTATTCGCATTTTTCATTAATTTCGTTTGAATTCCAACTGGTCCCTATCTGCTCGATCCTATTCATCGTATTCACGCGGTTTTTGACCTCTCTCTCTCGTAAATAATCATAAATATGTATATATATGTCAGGGTCCATTTTTCTTTCTCTCACAAATTTTCTTCACAGGATAAAAAAAAGTAAAATAAATAAAAATAAAGAAATAAAAAAGACACGAAAATGAATTTCTTGCGTCGGGGATTCCCCAGAAGGACGGAATCTCGTTCTCGCGGTCGCCGATTTCCGAAGCAAGCGCCGAGTCACCGCGCCTCGTCCTTCATGTCCGGAGAACCATTTTTTTTTCATTCTCGCTCTCCCGCGCTTCGTTATTTTTACTTTGATTCCTCATCGGCGTACACTCGCATTATTATTTAAATTATTATATTTTTATACCCGCCACGCATCGGACTGTTCTACGAACGATTATAATAGCAGAAATTCATTGGCATAAAACTCTTGATTTATGATTCTCATCACGATAGTATAGAAAAAAAATTTACATTTTCTTAAACTCTAATTTATCACCATTGTTGTCGATATTATTCTTATTATAACTATTATCAATGAAAGATTTGCATTATTGATAATTATTTATGTAAATAATTAATAATTTTTATTAATAATAATAGTGATAATAAATATAATACAGATTTAAACCTGTGAAAGCTAATTTTTACTTAATTTTCATTTTAACCTTGAATAACTTGGAGGTATCCGATTAGGAATTGATTTATCGATAAATTACAAGAAACCTCTTTTTTTTAGAGCGTTTAATTATCTACAAAAAAAATGTATGGGCATACGTTATTTCGTTATTGAGCTAAAAAATTCTGAATGAAAGTAAAAAATCTAACGTCATTTAAATGGGAAATGAAAAATTGAAAATAATCACTCTAAAAAATTATTTGAATGGCCAATTTTTTGTTTGTTGTCTTTTTGATACAGATATATGAATAGATAGACAGACAAAATTTCCCAAAGAGGCGTATTGGCTGTTTTTGCGAAAAAGTCGTGCAAAACAATTCGTCCGGAGTTGAGTGAAAATCCAAAGCGTACTTTCCGAATGAATTTAATCGATGCGGGATCGATGCAACGGGGCGAAAGGTCAAATTGTCATCTCTGATAAATTAAACTGTTGCACACACGCTCTGCCCAGAATACAGTGCTGACCCTGGATTTTCTCGACACGTGTCGACCATATTTATTATTTATTTTATTTATTATTTGGCGAAATATCAATGAATTGTTTAAAATTTTATTATTATTATTTATTTTTCTTTTTTTTTCTTTTCATTATCGTTATTTTTTTTATAACTAGAAATATTCTCGTCGAGGAATGATCGACGAAAGAAAATGATCCCTTGGGAGATCGTCGCGAGACAATAAAATCGCGAGGAGCATATTTTATAATAGCTCTGCTCGTCTGCTATGCTCATTATACAATACATGACGTATGCGTACTTATATTTACTATTTTTCCAACAAAACGTCTGTCGATGTCTCGACGATTCTCCTGCTCCGACTTAATAACAAGAATATTAAATGCCCAAAGCTATTACAGTATACGTCCGCCAACGACTCCTCTTCCTATTATTTTTTTTCATATACATGAATCTATATGCTGAGAAGAACATTTTGCTGGAATTACCGAATGCACTTTCGTTCATCGCGGATTTGTCATTTCAAGAGAAATTTTATCAAGTTTTATCAAAAAATCGATTTCTTGGGATTTTGTTGAAAATTTGAAAAAAAAACCTTCTTTGATATGATGTACAATTGTATATATTAAATTTTGAGAGGTTTCAGAACTCGAGATATCAATTGTCGAAAACGTGCCAAATTTGAAATTAGTTATCGAGATTTAACATTGCTTTTTATGAAGAATTCGTTTTTTTGCACTGAATACAAATTTAGATATAAGAGATTGTGAATTTTTGTTCAATATATTCGTAGCAGTTTTTATTTTATAATCAAAATTTCAAAACGTTTTACGAATTTTTATTAATAAAAAAATAAAAAATATGATTAAATTATTGTTAAAATATACTAAAGTTGCTAACTGATAGTCAAACTAATTCTCAAACAATTGGCAACTATTTAGCAAAAGTCTGAGTCTGGTTTGTATGAATTTAACGTCAAGAATTTAATTTCTGCTGGAATTGTCTGTCCCATCCATCCTTAATTTACACAGGATAATGTATTTCAGGTCAGCTATAGTATATAATTTTAAAAAATGCCACAAAAAAGTAAATGTTTAATTTTTTTAATGCTTGTATTTTTATTTTCATTCTTTTGCTCTCTCGACATTCACTCTTTACAATTCCACTACTTACTTGTACATATATTTATCACTTTAAATTCCATTCGAAAGGCTTTAATACTATTATTGTCTTTTTTGAACAGTTATCCCTTTCTTTCCTCTCAAATTGACACAATTTATTGACACAGATCGCTTTCCAGCAGCGAAATAATAAATTAAAAAAAGAAGGAAAAGAAAATCAAGTATCTCGAGTATGTTCAGTCAGAGGAAAATCTGTGGATAATACTTTACTATCTTACTTTGGTTAAATAAAGACACAGGTTCAAGGAAGTGGAGGTTGATCTGTCGTTTTTTCGTTCTGATTCGTATCGACTTTCGTGGCATCGGATTTGTTGTTGTTACTTGCATTGTCAGCGTTTTTATCAGCCTTGGTCGCCTCGTCGATTTTCCTCGTCTCAGTCACACTGGTCAAGTATTCAACGACCTGAGAATGACCGAAAGATCTCGCCTCGTCTATCGGTCGATTGCCCCACCTCGAGAAACAGAAAGAGAGAGAAATAATTGAATCGATCTATCAATTAGAATAAAAATAAAAAAAAGTTATACTTTTTTAAATAAATTAATTAAAAATAAAATAAATTTTTGAAATTTTGTCGATACAAAATAAACACTGCTACGAATATATAAAAAAAAATTCACAATTTAATATTTAACAATTTCTATTCAGTGAAAATTTATGAATTCTCTATAAGAAGCATCACAATATTTAATTTTAACAAGTATGGAGTTTGATAAATCTTGAACCACTCAGTGAAACGATTTCAAATTTGGCACAAAAATTTTTTCATATGCTTAAGAACGAAATATAAAAAATTTATCAATTTAGGATATTTAGTTTATGACAAAATGAGTAAATTGTCAATAATTGTGCGTATGGTTTGAGATATTTGATATAAATTTGAGTTGCACCTGTCCTTGGGATCTTCGGGAACGGCGCAGTGTTCGATGAGAAATTGGACGCAGTCGAGGTGGCCTTCACTCGCCGCCAAGTGTAAAGCCGTACGTCCGTCGTAATCGGATAACGTCATGTCCATTCCGCTCAATCGGTGTCTGCAAACGACAAAATGATTTTTTTCTCTATTTTTTCATCTTTTTTTATACAGAGACGAAAATATTTTATTTTCTCCAAATAATCCGTTCCTCGTTGCATTATTAATATTCTTTCGTTTTCTTAATTACCGTCTCATTGCAGTTACGTCACCGCTTGCAGCGCTGAACAGAAGGTTTATAATCGAGAGTCCCTTCGTCTCGTACTTGTGCCTTCTCGGATCCTTCTTGTGCGTCGCGTGCTTCAAATTGTCATATCTGTTGAGGAAAATATTTAAAAAACAAGTATTAATAATTTAATAATTAATTACGTATTAATTAATAATAAATTCAATTTAATTTATTAATTGATTTAATAATTAAGGTTCATTTTTGGATTTTTGTTCAGTGCTGGCTATTCTATGTAAAATTCGGGACGTTTTTTTTCAACAAAGAATAGAAAAGTGGACAAAAAATTAACGGGGTGTGAAGTGAATATTAATAAGATACTTTTTGCAACGCTATTAATAATCGATAAAATTATATACCTATGGAAATTGAATTCATTGACGAGTTCCTCGCAAAATTGAACGCCTTTGCAAGAATTGCCAAGTGGATCGAGAGGTGGGGCCCACGTGCATATTCCCATTACGTTTGGTATGACGACCAAAAGGCTTCCGGAAACTCCTGACTTTGCTGGTATACCGACCTATACAAAAATATAAAATAAATAAAATATAAATATATAAAATATGAGTATATATTTTCTTAGATATAAAAAATTAGCTTCTGTATGTTTGTGTCGACAAAACTCTGAAGCTAGACGATGGATCGACTTAAAATTTTTATTAGACATTGCATTTTAACAGAACAATGTTTATATAATTTTTATTCCGAAATTGCAGCTGAAAAGGAATATTTGAAAATATTTGACAAATGACTATATGTTTAAGGCGTCATAATTTTTTAAATAATTAATGAATTAACCTGATTCTTGCACCATGCGCTTCGTTTTGCAAAAATCTTTAAAAACCACCCTTCATAAAGTCGATTTCGTCAAGAGAAAAAAAATCCTCGTATTGAACAAGCCAAAAAACTGATTTTTCGATCGTTTTTTTGAATTTTTCAATGTGAATTCTTGGATTGTGCCCCGAATGAGTAGCATTTTCATTATCTACAGGAAATTTCCGATCGAATAGGCTCTTAAAATCGAGAAAAAAAAATTCGAAAATTTTTGCGAATTTTTTAAGGTATACCTCTTTCCATTTTTTCAAAAATCTTCAAAACGTCATAACTTTTTAAAAAATTGATGAATTAACGTGATTCCAGCACCATTTGCTTCGTTTTGCAAAAATCTTTAAGAATCACCCTTAATAAATTGGATTTCGTGAAGAGAAAGAAAAGATATGGCTAAATAAAATTTTGATGGTTCCGCGAGACCCAGAGTGACTCACCAAATTTTTTTAAATTTTTTTTTTTTCAATTTTAAGAGCCTAATTGATCGGAAATTTTCCGTAGATAACGAAAATACTACTTATTCGAGATTAAATCTAAGAATTCATATTGAATGAGCCAAAAAACTGACTTTTGGATCAGTTTTTTCAATTTTTCAATATGAATTCTTGAATTTCGCCCCGAATAAGTGGTATTTTCGCTTTCTACAGGAAATTTCCGATCGAATAAGGTCTTGAAACCGAAAAAATAAAATTCAAAAAATTTTGCCAATTTTTTAAGGCATACATACCCCTTTCCATTTTTTCAAAAATCTTCAAGACGTCATAACTTTTAAAAAAATTGATGAATTAACCTGATTCTTGCGCCATTCGCTTCGTTTTGCAAAAATCTTTAAGAATCACCCTTAATAAAGTTGATTTCATCATAAGAAAGGAAAGATATGGCAAATTGAAATATTCATCGGTCTACAAGACCCAGTGTGACCCCTGTAAAAAATCACAAAATTTTTTTAAAGGTTTTTTTTCGATTTTAAGAGCCTATTCGATCGGAAATTTCCCGTAGATAACAAAAATGCTAATTATTCGGAGCGCAATCCCAGAATTCATATTAAAAAATCCAAAAAACTGGATTTTGGATCAGTTTTTTTATTACCACGAGGGCGCGAAGCACCCGAGTCACTATAACCTGGTAGTAAAATATAAAATATATATTTAAAAATAAAATCCACTTATTATATATATGGGGTATTCTATAGTATTATTAAAATGATTGTATGTTAATCGATTGAGGGAATTACTAACTTTGAAAGCAAATTGTCCACTGTAATCGTACATGCCACAGCTGTGCATCAAACTGAGAACATCCCTTACACCATCCGGCTTCAAAACTTTTTCCTCAGTTATCGGACAAATACCTCCATTGGCAAGGGTCGCTGCCATAACCGACATACTGTCACAATTCGCTTCCATCGAGCAGCACTGTATCAAATGTTAAGTTTTTTTTAACCATTAAACTATTAACTACTTAATTATTAACTATTTACTATTAAAAAACCATTTAGAAAATTGAATTTAAAAAATGTAGTAAAACGTATTAAAATTACTCCATAAATTCTCCATAAGAAGCAATGTTAAATCACAGCAATTTCGAATTTTGATAACTATTAAACCATTCGGTAAAACGATCTCAAATTTGACACAATATTTTTCAAAAAAATTTATCAAATTCTCGTATATTTAAAAATATCGCTCATACATCCTTAAAAAAAACTTTTAATGGTTTTCAATATTATTATATAATATGTATTATTCTATTTTTATTTTTGAATAATTATTCGGAAAAATGGAGAATATTGTTGAAGAACCTGAAAATAGAGGTCCATGACGTCACGAAGATTGGTCTTTTCGGGAAAACATTTGTGTTCCCTCATGTAGAAGCCGAGAGCGTAATTTCTGTCGGCAACCTCCCGTTCGGAGAGAAATACTGCGTTGTTGAATCCAAGATTTTCACCACCGGACAGCCTTTTGAAATAATTCATCGTGAAATCAAATTTCTCGGCGAGCGTCATTTCCGGCTTAATAAGACTCTTGAGCAACGAACTTATCAAAATAGCGCCAGCGTTTATCATCGGGTTGTGCGGTTTTTCTGTATCATTATCGTGAAAAATGTACACAGAGAATAAAAAGGCATTAGAAGATTTTTAAACGTTTAAAAGGAGAAAAAATTACTATTATTATGTTTTAAGATAATTCGGAAGAATAGCCAAAACTTAAATAAAAGCCAGAGTCTGGATTTTACGAATTTAACGTCAAAAATTTACTTTTTGCTGGGATATTGTCTGTCCCATACATTCGAAAGTTCAGAAACCACGTCGAAAGATAAAAAACTGGGGCAAAGAAATTTTTGACGTGATTATACCAAGACAAATTGCCTTAGAACAAAATTTCTAATTTTTTTAAATTATACTTTGTTTTTAATTCTGAATGGTGAAGCTTCTTTAAATTTAGCATAACTTTTTATCGTACTTCAATAAAGTTTTCTTTAATTTTTTCAAAAAAATAGTAAATAATTTTCGTACACGTATACGAAAAAAAACTGAGATAAATTTTTTTTCATTCGACTATAGCTGTATAGAACTACCTTATCCCTATATTGAAATAATCTTAAATAGAGAATAATAATATGAAATTTAATGCCTTTTCTTCCGAACCATCTTAGGGTAGTTCTCCAGCAAAGGTTCGTATTTTGAAGGGCCATAAAAAAATAATAAAAATAAGTGGTGAATTTTTTTACAAAATGCACCGATATTGTATATGAATGTGTATCTACTTATTTATGGTATTAAAAAAGTTTCACGTTATGGGCAACATTGCCAAATATTTGAAGAAACGATATGGAGATCTGCGATTTGTAGCTTAAATTTCCATTCAGAATTAACAAAATAGAATATATTATTTTATTAGAGAGCTCGATAAAGGGAGTTTTTTTTAGATCTGCAGTCTCCAACAACACAAAAACCCAAATAATTATAAATAACTACCATTTTGGACTATTTTTGCGTGTTAAAAAGCACATCATCAATTAAATTTTTCTCGAAAATCACATCGACGACCGTTTAAAAATTTTTTTTCTAATAAATTAAGTATCACTCGATTAACTGATAATATAAAACCAGTCAGATAAAAATTTTCCACAGACTTTCCTTTGGCTGGAGAACCACCTTGCCACAATATTGAAATAATTTTAAGTAGCGAACAACAACAACAACAACAACAATAATAATAGTAATAATAAAAATAAAAAAGAAGTAACTGTTGTAATCCAATATCAATTCGTTGAAATTTCGTCCGGACGGTTCCTGACCAACGTACTGGTGAACGACTTCCTGTCCGAGCCTCTCGAGGGCAATGGCATAGGTGAGGGGCTTGCTGCAACTCTGGAGGGTAAAAGGGATGCTCGTGTCCCCAATACTGAACCTCTGGCCGTCGATCGTGCATACGGATACTCCCCAGTAATCCGGATTCATTCGTGCCAACTGGGGAATGTACGAGGCTACCTTTCCCTCCGTATTCGACTTGCATTTCCAATAAATGTCCTCGATGTGCTTCGTGAAACCTCCCCAATCCGGAATAATAAACTGGTGACGAAACGCTCGCGATATCAGCACCAGATTTGGCGCAACCATTCTGCAAACATTCAATTACGTATTATTCTCATTCTTATATTAATTTTATTCATTATTTGATCATTATTAATTATTAATTACCATTTTAATTTATTCTTCTTATTCTTCACTTAATAAAATCGAACAACTAATGAAAGTTTGCACTTTATGATGACAAAAAGACTTAAAAAATAAATAATAAACCTCAAAAATTTAGTACTTTATTATTTTTAAAAAACTGAAAAACGAATGTTCGAAATTTGATATTTAAAATATATATTATATTTAAAAAATTATTAAAAAACTTTTTTTTTAATTTTTACCCCTTATGGCGATGGAAAAAAATTGATTAAACGATAATATTCGAATTTGTTCATCTTATTAAAATGAAGAAAAAAATAATTAAAAAACAATCAACCTTCGAAATTGTTCTCTGTTCAGGTTTTGAGTCTCGTGAGAAATGCCCTCGTTACCACTGCTCTTCCCATGCTCTTTCTTCAAGTTGTCCGTTAATTCCTGTAGCCGAGGATCATTTTTTCTCAACCCCATAGTCCTTAGAGCCTAAAAAAATTATTTCTCCATCACTTTTCAATAATACTATGTACAATTGTCCCAAATTTCATAAATCGTTTCAGTACTTTTTACACGATGCACCAAAAATTTCAAAAATTTGTTTTGCCCTCAGGGTCATTCCTAATGTAGGAAACAATTAATATTTCCGAAATATTTTCAAATTACGGACATGACTAATCTACAATTTCATTAAGGTAGTTCTACCATCGTTCTATGATAAAAATAAGATTTTCTATTGATTTTCTTAAAATCGTGCATAAATGTTCTTTAATGTAGTGTTCAAATGTGTCTCAAATTTTAAAAGGCTAAATTATCAAGAAATCGATATATTTATTTTTTAAAATCGTAGCTTTTTGTAACTTCCCGGAAGAGCCTGTGTTAAGGATGATAAGCGATATTTTTAAAAATATGAGAATTTGATTAAGTGTAAAAATTATTTGAAAATATTATTTGAAAATATTTGAACATTTTTTGTGACTTCTCATAAGACTAGGCATTGAAAACTACAATTTAACACAATGAATATCTCGACATCTGCACGATAAAGCTTCTTTAAATTTTAAACGTATTTTAATTTGCCATCAAGGAGCGTTAATATTAATTTTCGTCAGATTATCTTGAAAATAATTTCACTTGATGATTTTTGCATTCACTTTACACACGAAATGAATGCACGTGGGCGAAAAATGTATGAATAAATTTCGTGCTGAAACTTTTGAACGGATTGTCGTGGTAGAAATACCTTAATGTGTATTTAAATACAGATATAGATTTAGATAACGAACCGCAAGAAATTTTCCAACAGACAGCAATCCAGTTTCCTCGTTTTTGAACATGTCGAACATGACGTCTTCGGCATCTGTCGTGAGATCCTGATCTTTTGTGCTGAAAATTGACACAATTTTTAAAAAAAATATACACACTGAAAAACAAAACGCCATTTTCACTATAATTACCAATTACTTCTATAACCTAAATAATTCGTGTGCAATAAATAACGAGCAACTAAATGTTTCGTTCCAAAGTACGACAGCGTGCCTCCGATTGCGAAAAAATTTGAACAATTACTGTAACAATTTAATAAAAAATTGAAAAACATACTAAACTCATCATTTTTCCTCGCTCAGGCTAACTTAAAATTTTTTTAAATAAAAACAATTCTTTGACAGACAATGTAACGTGAAATTAGCCAATGAAACATTGAAAAATATAATTATTTACAGGCTGAAAAAAAAATTTGTATCGTTTCTACTTCTAATACAGAGACAAAGACGATACGAGCATTATTTCTTCATTGGATACATATGTGCAATAAGGGAAAAGAAGAAATTACGACAAAATTGTGGAAAATAAATTTCCATACAACAGATTTTTTCGCACGTTGAGAGTACTCACTACATGTAGTGTCTGTCGTGAATGAAGCTGCATTTGCTGAAAAATAATATATAATATCGTTTTACACATCTTTCATCATTTTTTATCTGTCAAAATCGTTTGACAACTGTCAAAGCAGTGATTTTTTTAAAATTTTTTCATCGATACTGATGGAACTCTGGCTATACTTGTCAACCAAAACAGTGAGGCTGGAAATCCTATTTGTCAGACGAAACGTCACGAGAAGAGCCACGAGGCTCTCGAAAATATTTTTCAATCCACTTTGACTAAAACTGATATTTAAGAAAATGAAGGTGTGAAAATTTGTAGAAAACTCGAGAGAAAAAGGCTGCTCTCGTTAGCACTATTATCCTCGAAACGCTAAAGAAAAAAAAAAAGAAAACGAAAGAGAAGACGAATATCTTTACCGTGTTTGAGATGTATTTCCCTTGAACGAAGATAAGGACGGAGCATCCTGATAAAATTTCGTTGGGCATATTTTTCTCGAGGCTGGCAATCCCGATTTTTTCTTTAAAAAATATATATAAATATATAAAATTTTAACTGGTGAAATTTGCATCATAATTTTTTTAATATTTTGTATTATTGTTACGTTCAATTCTAAGGATTTATGAGGGATAGTTTTAAAAATATGAAAATTTGATTAAAATTTGATTAATATGAAAAATGCTGATAAAATGTACTCATTATTTAATTAATCATTAATAATATTAATAATCAATAAGTAAATAAGAGAGTAATTGTTAAAAAATCGATTTAAGTGTCAAATAATTAATTTTTTAAAATGAAAAATTCTCAAATTGTTGATAAAATATTCCCAAGTTGATAATTAAATCAAGACAAAAAAAATTAGCAATTTTTTGAAATAGAACATCAAGAATTTACTTTCTGGTGAAATTGTTTGGCCCATGCATCCTTAACACACGAGGAGCGAAAATCGACGTTCGAGAGCCGCGTTACCAAGGCATTTCTCTGGAATCTATTGATCGTTCAATTCGTCAACGGGACGAAAAAAATCTCCAAATCTGAAGCCCTTCAATATCATTCGATACTATTTTCTTTTTTATTTTTCTATTTCCCCACAAGAGCAAATGCAAACTGTCACTTTGACAAATATTTGTATTGAAAATTACAAATTTCATTTTTATTGTTTTAATTTTTAATTTTATTCTTATTATTTATTATTTTATTATTTTTAATCGTGTCACTTTTTGCTTTTCTCTTATTTATCTGACGAGTAAGTCAAAGAACAATTTGAAGAGATCAGCTGTCGAGAAGATGCAAAAAGAACATTTATTTCCGTCACCGAAATACGGTCACTGCCATCGCCCACGTGGACTGGGAGTCTCGGGACATGTTAAAAATGAAATGAAAAATGATCAATGAGAAGATTTCTACTTTGCAATATTCTTATTTATTATTTTAATTTTTAATTTTAATTTTTTTTTCTTTTTACCTTGCAAGTAGTGTGAAATTTTTTAATCAGGCTCGCTGACGATTTCGAAGCTTTTGCCAATCTCAGGGAATAAACAATAATCGACTCTCTCAACATCTTGTTTTTCGTTTTATCTGGTTGACTCGGTGAATAATAAAAATAGATTTTTAATCAGTGATGTATGTTTGCGTTGGAAGTTAATAGACGTTTTGCGTTTTGTTTTGTCGATGAAGAGCGAAGCCGGGTCAGCCTCGTCACGCCGAGTCCAAGAGCCACTGATGCGGTGGGGCTCGCCCTCGAGAAATACCCCGGCTGCTCGTTAAGTCGAAGAGCGCCGATTCAATTCGAGAGCATGCGCTTTTCGATCTTGAATTTTCTTCCTTCCATTATCTTAATTATGTTTCAATTATGGGAAAGTTATTTTTTTTTGCTTTTTTCGTTCCTCTTTTTCGGTCAAACGACTGAACCGATTTCCATCCGATTTTTTGCACAAAAATAATTTGTTATTTGAATTAAGATTGCTGCGAGGTGAAATATTTTTGATAAGATTTTGATAAAAACTTTCGTCTAATTTTTTTTGGTCAAACGACTCAACCGATTTCCATCCGATTTTTTGCACAAAAATAATTTGTTATATGAATTAAGGTTGCTGCGAGGTGAAATATTTTTGATAAGATTTTGATAAAAACTTGTGAAATATTTTTGATAAGATTTTGATAAAAACTTTCGTTTCTCTTTTTTTGGTCAAACGACTCAACCGATTTCCATCCGATTTTTTGCACAAATAGTTTGTTATTTGAATTAATGTTGCTGGTAGGGTGAAATATTTTTGATAAAATTTTGAAAAAAAATTGTTTAGAATACAAATTGTTTATTGTCTCTGAAGAGTTTGTTGTTCCCACAGCGGGAGACTTAAGTCAACGTTGCCTTTTACATTTTTAAAAATGATGCTCGATATTTCATTATAATTCTACATTATACGCTAATTACATTGTACATTGCTTGAGAACAAAAATTAGGCAATATATCGAACCCTAATTATAAATTATTTAATACTTTGGTTCTGACAACTCGCTATTTTCTTAAAGTTACTTTGTATCTATTTTATAGTTTAAATTTAATCGTTTCATTAGCTACGTTCGACTGTCAAATTTGGATCAAACAAAAAAATTATTCTCTTCAATTGGAAGACTCAATTTTAATGTGCTTATAATTTTAATTTCTTTTTATTCTTTTACATAAAAACCACATTGATTTTCCTTCGTAAAAAAGAAGTCATTTCGTCGACGAAGTACACTTTTTTCTTCTCATTGTAGAAAAATTTCATATTTACAGATAATCGCAATTACGAGCTATTCGTTTTTGATTGATATCAGAATAGGCTCTAGAGTTATTTATTTTCTGGCTAATAACACGGTGCACGTGATTAAAAATAAAAAATTAAAAAATAAAAATAAACGAAGTAAAAAAAACGTGTCGTGCACTCTTGTTCGAGATCCTCGTGAACGTTTTCTTTTCTATTCTTAAGTAAAGCTTTGAATAAGATCAGTCAAAAATCTTGGATCTCTAAATAATCGCTATAAAAAGATAAATCGATAAAAATAACGAAGAGAGAGAAAGAGAGATTCGGGTAAGTTGAGATCGAAAAATAATATTTTCATCGAGATACTACGGGTTAAGGATGAATGAGCAATATTTCCAAAAATATGAGATTTTTGTGCATTTTTGCAATAAATTTGTGATAATACAATTTTTCTCGTTTAATTGTTTAAACAATAAAAATGTTTATATTAAAAAAATATGCTCAAAAAGTCAATCAATGGTCTAGCTAAGACATTGAAAAGTTAGTCACTTGACAAAAGGGCAGTTTGAATTTAATGAATAGAACATCCAAAATTTTCTTTTTCTTGGAATTGTCTGGCTCGTGCATCCTTAATTTGTGAGAAAGAAAAGAGAAATTCTTACATGATCCAACCTCGCGGTAATAATGCAAATTTTCCAATCTTGGAAAATTTACACAATCTTGTAAATAAGAACTTTTATCCGTTGATACATATAGTGAGTAAAAATTCAAAAAAACTCAATATTACTCTATAAAAGACAAGATCGTCGATCTCGACTTCTTGGCGTCAAGACACTATCGTGTCTTTTGATAACAGAAACTGCAAAAAAAAAATGACAGAAACTGCAAAGAAACATGAATTTCAGCCTGCTGCGTGCAAGTGCAAAAAATTAAAACAAAGTCTGCTCGGCAGTACATTAAGCTCTCTGTTCTTCACTTCTCTACTCATGAGCTTACCTTATTTTTTCATATTTCATCTTGAATTTGGCTGCTCTAAAAAATAGACTATTTTGGAATAAACCTACTCAAAAAAAAAACTCCTGCAGTTTCGAAAAGCCAAATTTAGCTTAAAATATGATATCGAGTAGAGAAGTGAAGAGTAAACGTACTGGCGTCTGCTCCACCTCGAAAAAATATAATTTTACGCCAAAACTAGCTGTGATTTTCTATTTCCCAAACGTGTACAGACTAAGGAGATGAAAAAATCAAATGACGGTGTCCTGATAAGCCGGTGGCCCGCTGAGGACGAACTGCCGTTGGCTGTGTCGGAGGAGATCGGTCCTGGTGGGAACCTGGGGAGTGGCCCGGACCCCGTGATAATTGCTGTAACTCGATCTGGCGCTCGCCGGGCGATTCCCGTAGAGATCCTCGATCTCCTCGCCGTTTAGGCTCTGGGTGCTCGTCTGCTGGAAGCTGGGATTGCTCTGACCGTGCCACTGCATCGGGGATAATTCACCCCCAGAGCAGGGAGCGCCACCCCAGTTGTCGCTTATTATCCTCGTCGAGGCTTTGCCGGAAGTGGCGTTTGCCTGATTATTATTGTTGTTGTTGTGACTATTATTTCCGGGGATGGCGGAGGAGGAGGAGGAGGGAAGGGGCGGCGGGGGAGGATCGGGCAAAGAATGGGAATGACTCGCTCCGTGGAAACTCGTGTTCGAGTAATTCGGATCCGGGGCCGGCCACACCAGCGATGGCGTCGATACCGTTTCCGGTTGCCAGTAGCCCGACTTCCGCTCCCAAGAACCCGATATCCGGTCGTAGTTCAAGCTCGTGACCGAGATCGAACCGTTCGGGCCCGTGTTCGCGTACAGATTCTCCTGGTGCTCGATTATTCGGTTGACCGGGTTCTTCCGACGTGACTGACGGTGGGGATTCGAGCTTCGACGGCTCGAACGGCGCGTACCGTCCCGGGATATGACCGATCGGCGTTTTACCCTCCTCGGTGTCATCGGCTTCGGCGAGACCCCGCTCTCGTCCCCTCCGACGACCTCCGGCTGACTGCTGTGCGTGTACTCGATCCTGTACAGCGGCCGAGCTAACTTTTTCCGTTTCTTAGCTCGTACTGCCAAATAAATCAATTTTTTTTTTCGTTCATTAATCTCGATAACTCAACGTTTATATTTTAAGACTGGGGTAAAACAGTTACTGATTTTTCAACGTGGACACGCTTTTCGTACTTTCGGGGAAATGAAAAAAAAAAAAACATGCCGGATACATTTATATGAAAAAATGTTTTGCCAAAGCTTTCGTAAATTTTCACTGAGCACAAATGTTAAAATGTGAGACTGCTGTAAATTTTTTTTTTTATATGTTCGAAGCAGTGTTCATTCTGAATGGACATTTCAAAATGTTTTACGAAAAATTGTTTAGACAATAAAAAATGTTTAAATTGTTAAAATATGCTCAAGTTGCTATTTGATAGTCAAACTAGGTCTCAAAAAATTTTTTAGCAGAAGCTAGTGTCTGGATTTTATTAATTTAATATATTTTACTAATGAATTTGTCATTGTACTAGGCTAATAGGTCAAAACCCACAACCATTCCCAAACTGTTAACAAACAAAAACAATTGCATTTTTAATTAATATATTTCAGGAGCGTGGAAGGTTAAGAAATAAAAAGACGAAAGAACAAGCAAGCGTTTGACGTCTAAACGTTTATTCGAAAACTTCACCAATCGATAAAAAAAGAAAAAGAAAGTAAATAGGTATTCGTGACAAAACGAAAAGATTGTATAACGTCGATTTTTCAGAACAATTTTTAGAGAATGATAGAAAGAAAAAAAACACCAGATTCTATTTTTTCAAATATTCTTTTACGCTTGACCATTTTTTATCTTTATTTTCTCAAGATACTTTCTACCATGCATCGATTGAAGCACTCACAGAGTTACTTGTGAAAAAATAAATAACGTTTATAAATAATTTTACACTGTAAAATAATTCTTGCGTCTCTTTTTGTTATTTCTCGCCTCACTCATCTTAAAAATAATACATACGGTCAAAATAAATATCTAGAGATAAACAGCAAGCAGAAAATTGCTATTTTCGCTCGTAGGATATATAAAAAATACAGTAACTAATAAAAAAATCATGCTTAAAAAAAAAAGAAACACAGAAATAGTGAAAAACGTGCAAATTTCGATACAACTATCGATTCAAATCCTTATCACAGTAAAAATAAAGATGTATGTAAATATATAATATAAAACTTTCCATCGGCTGAGTAATAACGTTGTATTTAAACAATATATATTTTCGTACGCATTCAATCACATTTCTTTGACTTGTGCAATTTTTAAGTACAAGTGTACGTAATTTTCGTTGTAACATTCGATCAATAATTTTTGTTATGAATAATTTGTCAACATTTTGATATATATATTTTTTGTTTTTAGATTAATAAAAAATAAGGCCTAGAAATTGGCAGTCTACGTATTTATATAGTCTTTAGAAGCACCATTGGGTATAATTTGTTGCTGTTTTTTTTTCAGGTTGCATAAGTAATCGTAGTATCTTTCCAAGCTCTCATTGATTCACGAATTGGCATAAAGCGATTGAGGCCTTGCTCGATTTGTTTCTGACAATTTGTCCGGGAACAGTCTCGGGTCGGAGTAAAAAGACTTTAGGGGAAATTCACGAATGTGATCGGTGAAGATTCGTTTTTTTTCGACGTTCTTCCGGTTTCTCTGGGAAGCCCTGGATCGTCTCATGATCGGAGAAACGACGGGACTCTGTAGCAACGAATTTTGCACGTTTTTTTTATTCTTCTCGTATTTTCGGAGCTGCTCGAGCTCGTTAAGAGTTTTGTTCCCATCGTTATGGGGAATTTTAAGCGAGCTCGGAGTTAATTTCGTGAGCGTCCCGTTTTTTGTTAAATATTGCTCGGAGGTGCCTGCCAGACTTTTGATGGAATTTGAAGCGAGGCTCATTGCTGGCAACGCCGAGTAGCTAACGTACATTGGATGCAATGCCGTGTGACCAGCAAGACCGAAATCATCGCCTCCCACAAAGTCAACTGCAAAATTTCACCTTTATGTCACATTTTTTTCGCATTTCTCTTCATTTTCTTTCCCTCATTTCTCCTTTTTCTTCATCCTCTTTCTCATTTTTTTCTTCTTTTTTTTAATCGTCTCTTCCTGCCCAATTTCGTTTACTCTCATTCGTAAAACGCTTATCAAAATTTTTCTACTGTGTACAAGTAACTTGTAGATGCAATTTAAAGGAAAAAAAAATACGCACACTTTGAACAATAATTTACGTCTTCGCGACAAAAAGCCATTCCTTCATGCCTCTGCGAGGATTTTCGTTTATTTTCGTTTTTTTTTCTAAACTTACCAAAATGGGGGATCAAATCCACCAATGAAATCGACTGCAACCGAGAATTGGCTTAACATCTTCTCGTGATCATTTTTTTTCTTTTAATAAATTTTGCTCTTTTTCTCTGTTCTTAATTAATTCCATTTAATAGAAATGAGATTTTTATAGACCAAGCACCACGTGAGAATAGAATTGCGTAAATCGCGTGGAACGAGAATGTTAGAATTGAGGAGAGAAATTTATTCTTATTTGAAAAATTTCTTGTACTCACAGCTGTCATCTTCCTCGAGGAAAACTCGACTCAGGCAGATCCCTCCCACGATTGCCATTATCTAAAATATAAAATGAGATTTTTAATCGCCGAAAAAATATATAAATGTACTTTATATAAATATGAATATGAAAAATCATAAAATGAACATGATTATGCTATTTTATTGAATTTTTTTTACTTGTACTTTTCATAACTTTAAAATACTATTTTTAAGTTATTTTCATGGATAATTAAACACATGTTTAGATGTGCTCCATACAGAAATAAAAAAGAATGATAAAAAATTGATCTTACGCCCAAAATACACTGAGTGGAAGCGTGCATAATTTCCACGACTTCATAGCGGAGAATGCAATCTGTGGCATTTGGAGACCTGGATAGTCTTTCAATTTCAGGCTCCGTAATTTCATTATCTATTTTGCAGCCAGGCCCATTTGTCTGCCACCAAGAATAGCCTCCAGTTCCAAAACTCAGGAGATCGCTTTTCTGAGAAAATATTATTCAAAATTTTTGTCAAATTCATCATGAAAATAAATACCGAGGTAAACGTTCCAATAGTTGAATTTTAACAGTTTCTTCTAGTTTACTTTTATTTTCATTAAAACAATGAAATAAATTTTAATAAAAATACCAAAATCGAACGATTCCCTAATATTCAACGATTTAAAGATTTGGATTTTTTACCTTGTCCAGAACTCCAACACCGAGGTAGAAACATATTTCAAAAATATTCCAACCAAGCCAGAGGGTATTCCAGATACAATACTAAACAAATTCAATAAATGATAAATAAAAACTTTCATTTATAATAGTAACGTGAATTAAATAATATTTGATTCAAAATATCTCTTATATGGAGCAATAAGTCTTTATAAAAATTGGCTAGGCTGTTAATAATGATATTTGTGCATCCACAGACATTTTTACACAAGTTCTAAGTAACAAATATTTTCCAAGTGCTACCTCAAATAATTGATCTTTTTACCGAAATAATGTATTTGGGTCTGTACTGGCAAGCTCCAAAAAATCCTAGGATAACGAAGATTATGTTGAAGAAGTTGAACAGGATCGGAGCCCACATGAACCCCAGGAAATCAAAGACTTGGCGCTCTATGGTAGTTATCTAAAATATTTTTTAAAAAATCAGTGCATCTGTAAACGTAAGACCATTATAAACAAATTGGACGAGCATTGAAAATTACAAAGAAAAAAACGACTGTAAAGCTCCAATAAATATTTTTATTTCTCCAATCACTAATCTACAGCCGAAATGCGGAAATGTTCTCCGATGGTTGCTCCATTGACCCTTCCAATTAAATTCAATCGCTCGACAACCCGAGCACATTGAAAATAGTACGAAGCAACGACAGGAAATTCAAAGCATCCCAGACTGTAGTTCGTAACCGAAAAAATCCAAATTTTCACTTTGCGCCTCGTTCTTTACTTTTTTGAAAAAAAAAATAAGAATAAAACACATTTTTCTGCTACATCATTATTATGACTCTCATTTAAGAGCCATCGACGTCACGTGACAACTTTTGAATCGAGTGTTGTGCCTCTCGCGGTACAAACTCGAAACAATTGCAGCAGCGAGAGCGTTGTTGAAATGAAGGTTTTCGGGTAGAAAATTCAGGGCCGTCAATTATGAAGGGCCCCGGCAAACAAGTGAGCATTTCGTGTTATTGTGAATGCAAAGTGTCAAAGTTTTTGGTTATATAGTATTGTTCGTAAAAGTTACATAAACGCCATCTATTCCAATTATTTATAGATTTGTGTGACTAAGAAGTCAGCGATAATGACTAATAACGTCAGGATGAAGTAAAGAGTATAAAAAATTGATCTATAATAAAAAAAGTCAACGCTCGCTCATGCGAGGGCTTATCTTGGCTGATAACAATACAGAAGGGGGATTTTCCATCATTTGGTCGAAATTCGAAAGAAAAATTCAACGAAAAAAAAAATCTTTTTCCATGTTGAAATCAAAGAAAAAACCAGTTCTTCCACATTTACTGTCCAAGCTGTTCATTATTATTATTATTATCGTTGTTGCATTGTTTATATGGTTGTGCGAGAGACAGAACGAGTTTTAGCTCCATTCTAAAACTTTCACAATTTCTTTCTATTCTGTGGAAAACATTGTCAAGTTTTCTCTCGCTTTTAATATGGATTTCTTTTTTTTTGTCTTTTACGACTCCGGTATATTTTCCAGGGAGATGGACGATAAAGTAAAAACTCACGAGTTGCAAGCTGCATATCGTCAACAGAAAGTGTCTTCTGCTGCAAATTCCCATGACATTTGGAGACTGCCAATCCGCCCCGTGGGCCACCCACGACCGTAAAAACTTTTTCTTTGTGGATAATCAAGCGTCTACTTGGGATAAATATACTCGAGGGTATGAATGAAAATCAACGCGAGAGATGCGTCGCTCTGGCCACTGTCGACGCCATCTTTCGAACACTTGCTCCATTCCCCCCACCACGCCGAACCGTACACCCCCACAATAGTGCACTCGGAGAAAGAGAGAGGGAGAGAGATTTCCACGCGCAAACGCATTTTCAATCCTCAAAAACCATTTACTGCAGTTTCTAATGAAGAAATAATATGCTATTTTTAAATTATTACGTTTTTCTAATGAAAAAAATAATGTGTTTTCCAGAGATTAGGCTGATACGTGATTTGCCCCATCGTATAACGTTTTCCTACTCCATTAACTTCAATTTTGTATAATTAAGTCCCATTTATTATTATCTATGTACGATCGTAATTTTTTCATTTGTATTCTGAATGAAAACTATTTATGTGATTTTATTGATAATTTTTTACATAATTTGTTTGAATTAGATTTACATTAGGGTGTGCCAAATTAAAAAAACATTTTTTTTCCTCGATGAAAAGCAGGCTAAAAAGTTAAAGGGAGGTGAAAAAAGAATCCTGTTTAAAGTGGAGCTTTTATTTTTCTACTTTGACCTCAAGTATCTTTGAAATGGTGAGATTAATGAGAAATTCACAAGAGAACTTTTTTGTAGAGCGTTCAATTTGCTACAAAAATATATTATTGGCTTATCTATATAATAGGCGAATGCAAAACTACAAAAATAAAGAAAAAAAAAATTTTCCCATGTTATTTAAATGGAAAATAAAAAAGTACGAATAGCGACCTCTAAATATTAATATTAAGAGCTGCCCTTTAAACAGGCTTCTTTTTTCACCTCCCTTTAACTTTTTTTCCTGTTTCATCGAAGAAAAAAAAATTTTTTAAATTTGGCACACCCTAATTTACATATTTATAAAAATTATTTATACATTGATTGTGTATAATATTTGCAATACAAAAATATAGTACGAATACAAAATGTCAAAAATTTAAATGGAAAATAAAAAATTTAAACTTAATTCTGATTTCTTCCAAGATGTCGCTCGAGGTAACGCGCGCGTGTTTCTCATTTGTCGCGTTGTTTTGTTTTATTTCTTCCGATATCGGGCGATTGAAGATACGCTGACATTGACAGGGAGGCTAGAGGTCTCTAGTCTCCCTGTTCGCGACTCGATCATAGTCTCGGCGAAGAAGAAAAAACAAGACCGAGATTTCGGAAGCTCGCTCGAAGAGGGGGAGACAATCGCGCAACGTTTTCACGAGAATATGGATCTGGCGAGCAGCAACAGCGTCGGTTGTTGCATAAAAGTGAAAAAAATACCCCGGAACCGAGTCGCGCCGGCGGGAGCGTCCCTGACGTCGAGCACATCGAGCCTGAACGCCTCGAAGGTTAAACAGAGCGCGGTGAGGAGAAGGCAGAACGCGAAGGCGAGAAAATGCGTTTGTCCGCCATCGAGCAACGCTCTCGTCGAATTTCCCTCCGTTTGGTCGGAATTGAGGTTAGCTTCGCATGAAAAAATATATACCGAGGGCGAATAGGGCGATCGTAGCGCCACCGTTTCGTTCTCAAGCGACGGTGTCGGCCATTTCGCGCATTTTTCCCCGTCACGACGACTATTTTGTTCAACTTTTTCGCTCTTTCCTCCCCCAAGGGCCATTTTGCGCATTTTTCGCCGTCACGACGACTATTTTGTTCAACTTTTTCGCTCTTTCCTCCCCGAAGGGCCATTTCGCGCATTTTTCGCCGTCGCGACGGCCATTTTGTTCAACTTTGTCGCTCTTTCTTCCCCAAGGGCCAACCAGCAACTATGCGACGGGGCCGTAAGGTGCGCCAAGAATGAAATTTTTCCCGTCCACCGGGTCATACTCTCGGCGGTCAGTCCCTACTTCAAGGCCCTTTTCACGAGCAGCCTCAAAGGCGGAAAATCCGACACGAACGAGGTCACGATCCCCACGATCGATCCCGAGATCTTCCGGCTCATTCTCGACTACGCTTATACAGGCACCTGCAATATCACCGTCGACAATGTCGAGAGACTCTTACCCACGGCCGATCAGTTCGAAGTTCTCGGGGTCGTCCAGCTTTGCTGTCGATTTTTGCTTCAAGAGCTCAGACCTGAAAATTGTCTAGGTATTTTTGTTTGAAATTGGCAGATTTTGATCAAGCTTCAATCTATCGATTCCAAGAATTACCATAAAACTCGGTATTATTCGAATTTTACTCTATAAAGATGAAGCTAAGGTGTGATACCGCGCAGATCCCACAGTCACTTGAAAAACGCGATTGGTTCAAACATCTTTAATTCTTCATCAATAAGAGCAATATTTGTTCAGCCCACGCAGATTAATGGCAAAAATAGGCTGATGTTTGAATTTTGATGAAATATAAATAAATTTGCATGTTTGAGCGAATCGCGTTTATCAGAAAACTCTCTCGCACTCACGTGACAAATTGCCATTTTTCTCCGTCTTGAAGGGATTTTTAAATTCGCTCGTCACTATTTTTGTCGTGACCTTGAAGAAAGAGGGCGCAAATATATCTGTCACAATTTGCGAGAAATCGTGAGCGAGTCCGAAGAATTTTGTGACCTCGACGCGAACGAGTTAGCCGCCATTTTGCGGGACGACGAGTTGAACGCGCGTAACGAGGAATTGGTCTTCGAAGCGGTGCGTACCTGGACCGAGTCAGCGCCCGGGCAGCGTCAGTCCAGCCTTCCAAAACTCCTCGAATGCGTCCGTTTTGGCCTCATGAGCCACAAATACTTCACCAGGAACGTCCTGACCTGGAAGCTAATCCAGGACAACGAGGAATCCTGCCGAAGAGTTCTCTTCCCCGCGAGCGCTTGTCTCGCCGAACAGGAGGAACGTCAGAGAAACGGAAACGCGACCCCTTGCGAGATTGACATTAAAAATCCGCTTACCAGACCCCGCGTGCCCTATGAAATCTTATTCGCGGCTGGTGGCTGGATTGCCGAGTCACCAACCAGTTTCATTGAAATTTATGACACTAGGTTCGAAAAGAAGCTAATAAAAAACACATGAAGATCATTATTATGAAAATTCTGACCCCAAAAAAACCAATCCCAACGTTTTTTACTCCCAGGGCTGACAAATGGATCCTTTCTTCCAATACCGACTCAACCCCTCGCTCGTATCATGGAATGTGCACCTTGGACAATCTCATATACATCATCGGTGGCTTCAATGGCAACGAGCACTTTAATACCGTCCGCTGCTTCGACCCAATCAGCAAGGACTGGCGAGAACGTGCCTGCATGTATCATGCTCGCTGCTACGTCAGCGTTTGCACTTACGGTTGATACCACTATTCAGCATATTTTTATTTTTTAAACTAAATGGTCGTAATCAATTATAATGTGGTCCAGTATGTGATACATTGGAAATGTTGACTTAGGAGAGCTTTAGTTTTGATTTTAAAAAGCATTTCATTCGATGAAAACAATGTTCAATTCCATATAGAGAATGAATTCATTGTTACCTTCAATAGACATCGATTTATGATAAAGTTCAATAATATCAATATATTATTGAACTTTATCATAAATCGAAAAGGTTCCAATTAACCTTTTCGTACATATATCAATAATAGGCGAGTTTTTAACAGAGATCAATTGGACGACTTCTTTTTAGGTTGATATATATCTAAAATGCAATTGATATTTATACTTGATGGCTCGGGCGCTTTGCGCCCTCGCGTTAATAAAAAAAAACTGGTCCAAAATCCAGTTTTTTCGATTTTTCAATATGAATTCTTGAATTTTGTCTCAAATAAGTATCATTTTCGTTATCTACGGAAAATTTCCGATCGAATAGGCTCTTAAAATCTAAAAAAAAAATTTCAATAAATTTGGTGAATCACACTGGGTCTCGTGGACCTATGAAAATTTCAAATTACGATATCTTTCCTTTCTCATGACGAAATCAACTTTATTAAGGGTGATTTTTAAAGATTTTTGCAAAACAAAGCGAATGGCGCAAGAATCAGATTAATTCATCAATTTTGTAAAAAGTTATGACACCTTGAAAATTTTTGAAAAAATGGAAAGGAGAAAATTTCAATTAGCGATATCTTTTCTTTATCTTGATCAAATCTACTTTATTAAGGGTGATTTTTAAAGATTTTTGAAAAACGAAGCGAATGGCGTTGGAATTATGCTATTTCATCGATTTTTTAAAAAGTTATGACGTCTTGAAGATTTTTCAAAAAAAATGGAAAGGGGTATACCTTAAAAAATTCGCAAAAATTTTCGAATTTTTTTTTCTCGATTTTAAGAGCCTATTCGATCGGAAATTTCCTGTAGAT